>SSNR01000149.1:989304-1046952 GCA_006937965.1 Callopanchax toddi | reverse complement strand
GGGGCAGCACTGACTAAGACATCCGACACAAACATTCCAAACTCAGTTCTAGAGGACTTGGAACATAAATGTCTTCTCTGGATATAGACAAAGTAAAATCACTTTTAGACTTCACAAGCCAGTGTTTTATTTTCAATTGTTGTGGTTTCTGATTTCAAAGTTGCAGGAACACTGCTCTGTGCATCGCCAAAAAACAAAATATGGAGCTGCTCGCCCCGTGTGCGAATCCACTGTTGGTGAACGCTGGATGTTCGGTGGGTGGCCATTTCCACAACATCAGAAAGGAGGACATTTTTCAGCGATGACCCAAGAAAAAAAAGCTATAACATAATCAATTCCATTACATAGTATGATTGTTGTACTCTCCCAAAATATAAGGTTTTTTAAAAAATGTTGTTCTTCCCAGGCTGCTTCTGATAGGTTGGTCTGCCTGCATCAACCTCATCAACATGGCTAATCTGATTAGGTTTGGGCTTTAACCTGTTACATTTCTGATATTTATTTGCCACTTCATCCAATAATCTGTTACAAAAACATCTTATGGATGCATAATTGCATTTAGACTTTGTTATTTTTGTATCACTTTAATAGAATTTACAAATCAACACTAAAAAATATGAATGAAAGGAGCAGAGACTTTAAAAAAATATTTTCTGTCCATTTTTATAAAACAAAATGATATTCCTTACCCCTCAGTTTGATACATTTTTAAATATATTAATGATTTTGATTCTTTTATTTCTTTGCCAAGGTTGTTATATTATTTTACCCCATTTACAGAAATATTCAATTGGCTTTTTGGTTCTAAATTGAGGCTTTTTACAAACTTCACTTCCTTTCAAATTATAACTACTAACTTTTTCTTGAAACATTTTCTGAATATTAGTTGGTACTCTCTTTGGACATTGTAATATTTTCAAGTCAACTAAATCATGCCAGTATTTTATATTTGATAAATAACAGGTTAGAGGGATCTGTTACTGATGATCTTCAGGGCTCTTTTTGTAAAATAAAAACAAAGTTTTACTTGTTGATCACCAGATTTGCTTACTTTAGGCGCATTACATTTGTCATTAGAGACCATAGGTGTGATTATTAGTGGGGATTTATCTCCTCATTCTGTGCTTCTCCACCCTGGACCCTCTGGAGTTAAACTGGTGAGTATCTTAATTAGTGCCGTGGCGTGGACTCGCGTTTCTGGGACGCGCTGTGGCGGTCCCCGTCACCGTGTGAGTGATCACAATGATTTTTAATCAAAATAACGGCGCGACATGGCACAGCTCTGAGGTCTCTGTTTATTTTCTCCGCTCCGGTTTCTGGTCGACCTGTTTCATGGTTCAGGTTTCAGCTGCAGCGCGAGTTCTCTATCCGGTCCAGGAGGAGGCGTGTCTGGGGCACAGCTGAGTGCGGAGAGCACCCCGAGTTACCTCACGCACGCTGAGCAGAGCTCTCCGGGTTTTTTTGGGTTTTTTTTCACAATTTGTTTCTCTGGACCAGAGACTCTGGACCATGTGAAGAAAATAATTCAGCCAAAAGCCGGCGTCCGTCTCAAGGGCTCGCCGGACGGCGGACACGCCTCCTAAAAACTGGACAGTCCGTCCTAAAGCCGGACGATGACCACCCCCATTCCACTCAAATTAATAGTTTTTCGGCACACCTGACAAAAAGCCTCTGATCATTACCCATGACTGCTTTAGCCAGCCTTTAGATAATGGGTCGTCGAGCCAATTGTTTGCAGTGCTACTTGCTGGCTTCTACATGAGTTATCCTGACACCACGCATGCACAATAAAGCTGTTGTGCGCATGTGCAAGGCTATCAACAGCGTTCAGGGTTCTGCTGTCCTGTCAGCACGATAAAAAGACGTTTTTAGTTAAACGAATGGGGAAGGTTAAAATATTTTAATTTTGTGACAGAAATTTACTACCAAGTCGGATTTTTTTTTACTACCAAATGCAGTAATTTACGACCTTTTAAGGGCCTTAATTTGAGCACATTTCATTTACTACCTTTTACTACCTTTTACCACCGCGCGGAAACCCTGAGTAATATTTGAAAACTACTAGCTAAGCAGTGAACTATCCTGTGACTATTTGTTCTTTGGTTTCTGCTTGTAAAGTTGTAATGTCAGGAAACCACCACAAGAGGGCGAATGCTTATGCTGAAAACACCTCGCCCTCTTGTGGCGGTTTCCTGATATTACAACATTATTACTACATGTTCTGTTGGACAAATAGCATGAATGATCAAAGAATGTAATTAAATTAAATAGAATAATTGACTTTGATGTTATTCCACTATAAAATCATCATAATACACAAATTACTTCAAATTTGAAAATATCTTTAATTTTAAATAAAGTCATAGATATTTGGAACAACAAACCTAAATAGGTGAATTTATCACCAACGACAGTACAAGGCAGCTTTCGCCATCTTGTGGCAATAATGTGAAACTACTATGAACATTATTTACAGCGCTTATGTTAAAAAACCTTGAAAAATGAACTGTAAAGTAAAGAACGCTAATTCTGTAATGTAAAACTATTATTCAACCGTACTTAGGATATTTTAAAATACTGTGATTTCTAAAGAAGCTCTTTGTAAACCAAGGCAGTAATTTTCAAAAACAACTAGCTAAAGAAGTGAGGTGTATTTATTTAGGAAGGATGGTAGTACAAAGCAGGGAACTATCTTGTGACTTTTTGTTCTTTGGTTTCTGCTTCTGCTGAAAACACTCGCCCTCTTGTGGCGGTTTTCTGACATTACAACGTTATTAGTTTACTGCTCGATTCTGTTGGAGAAATAATATGAATGATCAAAAAATGTGATTAAATAAAATATATATTAATTCATTCAAATGTTAAACCACCATTTGATCAATTTATTAAACATAAAATTACTACAAATTTGAAAAGATCTTAAATTTTAAATGAAGTGGTAAATATTTGGAACAAAAAAACTGAGGTAGGTGATTTTAGCACTGACGACAGGAAGTAGTTGCTCTCATGTGGCAATAAGGTGAAATTACAACAAACATTATTTACAGCACTTCCAGTTAAAAGAAACTTGAAAAATAAACAGCAAATTAAAGAACACCAATTCTCTCATTTAAAACCATTATTCAGCCACACTTGGGATATGTTAAAGTACTGCAGTTGCTAAAGAAACAGTGAAAAATCAAACATAATGCTTATTTTTCAAGGTTTTTTAACTAGTAGTGCTGTAAATGATGGATGCAATTTCACTTTATGACCACAAGAGGGCGACATATGCCTTGTACTGTCATTAGTGCTAAATTCATCTACCTCAGTTTGTGTTCTTATTAAAAATTAAAGATATTTTATTAAATTGAATATAAGGTAGAACAACATTGAAGTAAATTATATTTAATGTACATTCTTTAATCATTTGTGATATTTGTCCAACAGAACGTCCATCCATCCATCCATTTTCTAGAACCGCTTCATCCTCCACAGAGGGTCGCGGGGGGAGCTGGTGCCTTTCTCCAGCGGCCAAGGGGCGAGAGGCAGGGGACACCCTGGACGGGTCGCTAGTCCAACACAGGGACACACAGAGACAAACAATCAGCCACACACCCCAACACAACGTGCTGCAGTAAATTAATAAAGCTGTAATGTCAGGAAACCACCACAAGAGGGCGAGTGTTTTCAGCATAAGCACTCGCCCTCTTGTGGTGGTTTCCTGACATTACAACTTTACAAGCAGAAACCAAAGATCAAAAAGTCACAAGATAGTTCACTGCTTTGTACTACCATCCTTGCTCACTTCTGTAGTTGTTTTCAAACATTCCTTCCATGATTTATGAGTTTATCCTTTTACGTTTTACTTTCTACTTTTATACAGGAGGAATTTATCCTGACGACTGTGTGTCAGATACAGTTCTGAGGACGATTTAACAACAAGTACGCCCTGCTGAGCTGGTCCCAGAACACATCTAGACGGGGGGACTCATATCAATGTAACACCTGGTAAAGTTAACCTGAGCAATGAACTAAAGTCAAATTCGTGCTTACGGCCCGTTTTTACACTTCGTATTTTTGATCCGAGACTAGAATTGAAAACATGAAAAACAAGACGTTTTTTGTTTTCTATTTGTTTCAAAAACAAAAAAATAAATCATGTTTTTCTTTTTTGATTATTGGTTTTCAATTGAAAATGGAAAGAACGAATGATACACGGGTTATTATGAGTAAATATTCGTTTTGTAGTCTGGGAAAACAATGCGCTTGGACGTCTACTCCACCAGAGGGCGGTCTAGAAATTTAAAACCACCCAAAACGGCCTCTTCAGCTCCTCTCTTCCGGATTTGTCACGTTGGCAAACATGGCGGTGTCCATGCTGTGTTGTTTAAGGCGGTGTGGGTCAGAGACCCCTATTTCTCTCATACGCAGCTGTAAATTTCACATTTCTCTTCCTGCGCATGACGGACTGCTGTCGTCGTTATATAAACGCGGTATTCTGAAGGACTCGTTCCCGCAGAACGCCGCGGAGGACCGGCTCCCCGGACTGCTTCAGTCCGGCTCTCAGACAGTCTACTGCGGCTTCGACCCCACCGCTGATAGCCTCCATGTGGGGAACCTACTCGCTGTCATTGGCTTGCTGCACTTCCGAAGCGCCGGGCACCACGTCATCGCTGTGCTCGGAGGAGCCACGGCGCAAATCGGAGACCCGAGCGGGAAGACGAGCGAGAGGGATCGGCTGCCCGGGGAGGTGTTGAAAGAGAACACTCGCAGCATCCGGGAGAGCATTCAGAGGATTTTCTGCAACCACGAAGCGCTGTTCCACCACAGCTCCAGGACGCTGGGGACGGCGACCCTCCTGAACAACCTGAGCTGGTATAAAGGCCGGAGCGTGGTGGACTTTCTGTCGGAGGCCGGGAGGCACTTCAGGATGGGGACCATGCTCAGCCGTCACAGCGTGCAGACCCGACTGAAGAGCGCAGACGGTATGAGCCTGACCGAGTTCACCTACCAGGTGTTCCAGGCTTATGACTTCCACCACCTGAACCAGATCTATGGCTGCAAGATTCAGCTGGGAGGAACCGACCAGCTGGGCAATCTGATGTCTGGCCATGAGTACATTCACAAGTAAATGTCCACCAGCTTCTTCTTCCAGGCAGCAGAAGTCTGTTTATTATTTATATGTAGGGTGTTCTCACTCCTGCGGTGGTTAGTCCGTTTAAACCGACCCTGGTCTGCCTTTAAGGGTTAGTTAGGGTGTATATAAGGGTTAGTTAGAGTATATATTAGGCTTAGTTAGAGTATATATTAGGGTTAGTTAGAGTATATATTAGGGTTAGTTAGAGTATATATTAGGGTTAGTTAGAGTATATATTAGGGTTAGTTAGAGTATATATTAGGGTTAGTTAGAGTATATATTAGGGTTAGTTAGGGTATATATAAGGGTTAGTTAGGGTATATATTAGGGTTAGTTAGGGTATATATTAGGGTTAGTTAGAGTATATATTAGGGTTAGTTAGAGTATATATTAGGGTTAGTTAGAGTATATATTAGGGTTAGTTAGAGTATATATATAAGGGTTAGTTAGGGTATATATAAGGGTTAGTTAGGGTATATATAAGGGTTAGTTAGAGTATATATAAGGGTTAGTTAGGGTATATATAAGGGTTAGTTACCAGACAGAACCCAGTGTTTCACCTAAAACTATGAAATCAACCAAAAATCCCTGAGATGCAGACTGGGCCCCTTCAGCTAGAGCTCTGGAGGTGAAGTCATAATTTCCTGAAAACGTTGGTCAGATTCTGCAGAACTGATCAGCTGGTTTCATTTAGACATCAGGTCTGAGGAAAAACCAGATCTGCATCCAAACCCATTCATGTGTGTTTGTTGTTCGGTGGCAGGGTGGTGCTGGGTGCAACCGAGCTGACGTCCTGCGCTCCAGTTAAAAATGTCTACTTCAGTGATGATACCTCCACACATCCAGCATGTGTGTTGTGAGGATTGAGCCAAAAACTGGAGCACAGAACAGGACGCACAACTAGTGCAAACACTCCAGCTTAGCAGCCGATCACAACATGTTCATCAGGAAGCCCTGGCCTCACTATCCTAACTCTGTGACTGGATCTGTGAAGGAGTCACCGCTGAGCCCAAGTTGACATTTTAACTAGAGCACAGTGTTTGACTGGAGTGCGCGGTTTCCACGGCCTCCTATCTGAAAGCATCATCAGTGTAAATCTTCACAGCTGTAAGGTCCTGGTAAATCTTGAAAACTAAACTTGAAAGTGTTTGAATTTGATTTAGTGAAGGTTTAGGAACCCTGGAGGTCAGGGTTATAATGTGTCACATCTCAAACAGTCCTTAAACATTCTCTGTCCTCTACCTTTCTGATGGAACATGTAGACCTAATTTCACATCACACACTCCAATCATGAAACAACACATTTTTTATCTCACTCAATATTTTAGTTCATATCAATATAATGGTGAACAACATATGTCAGAACCCTAATTCCCATTAGTTTCACACTTGACCTCAGTTCATAAACAAGCGCTCTGTTTAAACGAAGGAATTTAGCTCTCAGAAGAAAAATGTCCACGTTTTATTAATTGATGTTTGTTAGATTCACACAGGCTGGATTACATTTCTCTTTTCTTTAATTTTTGCACACCAATATTTAAAGCTTTTAATAATAATAATAATAATTTATCATTAAAGCCATACTCAGTAGCCAGGTAAACAATGTAGCTTTTAACCAGTAATTTTACCACTAGTAAACCTGTAACTTTGAACTAGGCCAGGTCCGGACCTCTGGAACCGCTCGCGGTCTGAGCTGCTTCCTGCCGCTTTGACCAAAAAGCCTGCGCCCTCCGCCGGAAAAACTAGGGCGCGATAATAAGACGACCCCCCCTTTTTCAAATTATTTTCAATGAAAAAAACCTCGTCTTATATGCGGGCAAATACAGTAGTTGTCCCGCAGTTCTCTAAAAACTTCAGCGGACAATCCAGCTGTCTGTCTGCCGCATTTCCTCACTGCTTGGATTGGCATTAATCCGCCTGGACACATTTTGGGGCAGAACATCCCGGAAGTGAAAGTAGAAGTAGGACAGAGAGCCGGGCTGTTAGCGCTTCCATTTTAAGATAAAAATACCAGAGTCCCCCCCCCAAAAAAACAGCTTTTCAGCTAGCAGAAAACTAAAAACGTTTGGAGGTGAAAAGAGGAAAAGCTGGGGGAACGTTTCTACGGCTGGAGTTAGACTCTGCTTTGTCACCTTTACAAACCGTGGTCCCATGTCGGCGGGAGGCTGGCGTATGGATTTTACCCAACGGGAGGGGTGAGTTCAGCGAGACGTGTTTCTGTAAACTAGCTAGGAGACCTCGTTTGTTTACCTGGATACTGAGTATGGCTTTAATATTAATAATACAAGTTTAATATTATAGGGTTTTTGAGATCAAGATAAAAATAATGACGTTGTAGTTTTAGTTAGACGTGTAGATTAATCTTTGTTTATTCTTTGAGTTGGTCTGGATAGTAAAACAGGTTTTGGCCTGTATGGAGGCCATATTGTGTTTTGTGATGTAGCCACACCACTCTGTTGGACTGACATCCTGATGTCTTTTCAGGGTGACTGGTGAGGACGTGTATGGCCTAACCATCCCGTTGGTGACCAGCTCTGTTGGAGATAAACTGGGGAAAACTGCAGGTAATGCAGTGTGGCTGAACAAGGACAAGACATCTTCGTTTGAACTCTACCAGTTCTTCCTCCGGCAGCCCGATGCCTCTGTGGAGGGGTAAGTGGAGTGAAATGATTACATCCTGTTGATTCATGATGCACCGATACAGATGGCAGCATCCGATACTATGGTCATGTACTCTTAAAAGTATTTTGATACTACTGAACTGATACTATTTGACATGGATTAATACACTCAGCTCTCAGGTGAGTTGCAGTGGGGGACGGGCCGATGGCAGTCAGAATCAGAAATACTGTATTGATCCCAGGAAACATACAGGTCCTTCTAAAAAAATGATCATATTGTGATAAAGTTCATTATTTTCTGTAATGTACTGATAAACATTAGACTTTCATATATTTTAGATTCATTACACACAGCTGAAGTAGTCCAAGCCCTTTTATTGTTTTAATATTGATTGTGGCGTACAGCTCAAGAAAACCCTAAATTCCTATCTCAAAAAATGAGCATATCATGAAAAGGTCCTCAGTCTAAACGAGCTCTGAACCTAATCATCTGAATCAACTCATTCACTCTAAACACCTGCAAAAGATTCCTGAGGCTTTTAAAAACTCCCAGCCAGGTTCATTACTCAAAACCGCAATCATGGGTCAGACTGCCGACCTGACTGCTGTCCAGAAGGACATCACTGACACCCTCAAGCAAGAGGGTAAGACACAGAAAGAAATGTCTGAAGGAATAGGCTGTTCCCAGAGTGCTGTATCAAGGCATCTCAGTGGGAAGTCTGTGGAAGGAAAAAGTGTGTCAGAAAACGCTGCACAGCGAGAAGAGGTGACCGGACCCTGAGGAAGATTGTGGAGAAGGACCGGTTCCAGACCTTGGGGGACCTGCGGAAGCAGTGGACTGAGTCTGGAGTAGAAACATCCAGAGCCACCGTGCACAGGCGTGTGCAGGAAATGGGCTACAGGTGCTGCATTCCCCAGGTCAAGACACTTTAGAACCAGAAACAGCAGCAGAAGCGGCGGACCTGGGCTACAGAGAAGCAGCACTGGACTGGTGCTGTGGTCCAAAGTCATTCATAAATCAAGGAGCCAGAGTCTGGAGGAAGACTGGGGAGAGGGAAATGCCTGAAGTCCAGTGTCAAGTCCCCACAGTCAGTGATGGTCTGGGCGCCATGTCAGCTGCTGGTGTTGGTCCACTGTGCTTTATCAAGGGTCAGCAGGGTCAATGCAGCTAGCTAGCAGGAGATGTTGGAGCACTTCATGCTTCCATCTGCTGAAAAGCTTTATGGAGATGAAGATTTCATTTTTCAGCACGACCTGGCACCTGCTCCCAGTGCCCAAACCACTGGTCACTGGTTTACTGACCATGGTGTTACTGTGGTACTCTCCTGACCTGAACCCCAGAGACAATCTGTGGATATTGTGAAGAGAAAGTTGAGAGACGGCAGACCCAACGCTCTGGATGAGCTTAAGGCCGCTATCGAAGCATCCTGGGCCTCCAGAACACCTCAGCAGTGCCACAGGCTGATCGCCTCCATGCCACGCCGCATTGAAGCAGTCAGTTCTGATAAAGGATTCCCACCAAGTACTGAGTGAGAACTGAACATCATTATTTGAAGGTTGACTTTTTTTATATTAAAAACACTTTTCTTTTATTGGTCGGATGAAATATGCTCATTTTTTGAGACAGGAGTTTAGGGTTTTCATGAGCTGTACGCCACAATCATCAATATTAAAACAATAAAAGGGCTTGGACTACTTCAGCTGTGTGTAATAAATCTAAAATATATGAAAGTCTAATGTTTATCAGGACATTACAGAAAATAATCAACTTTATCACAATATGCTCATTTTTTGAGAAGGACCTGTAGTGTGTAACAATAGTCACTCCACACAGTACAAGACTATGAAGAGTAAAACTAATTAAAAATGATACCAAACTTCAAAATATGTCAAGCTTATGTTACAAATAATGCAACATATCACACATACTCAGTTAAATGGTATTACACTATAATACTAGATGAAATATGTAGACTGCTGTAGTATAAAGAACCGGCCTCTAGCTACTGTAGATGAAAGTTTTTGTCTTTTTTTCTGTTGTACCAAATTATGACTTAGGTCAATGGCATTTATTAGTACTCAGTATTAGTATTCAGTATCTGTAAGTACTCGTACTCGTTTTTAAAAAGATGTGGCATCTACAGTGGGGCAAAAAAGTATTTGGTCAGCCACCGATTGTGCAAGTTCTCCCACTTAAAATGATGGCAGAGGTCAGTAATTTTCATCATAGGTACACTTCAACTGTGAGAGACAGAATGTGGAAAAAAATCCATGAATTCACATGGTAGGATTTTTAAAGAATTTATTTGTAAATTAGGGTGGAAAATAAGTATTTGGTCACTTCAAACAAGGAAAATCTCTGGCTCTCACAGACCTGTAACGTCTTCTTTAAGAAGCTTTTCTGTCCTCCACTCGTTACCTGTATTAATGGCACCTGTTTGAACTCATTATCTGTATAAAAGACACCTGTCCACAGCCTCAAACAGTCAGACTCCAAACTCCACTATGGCCAAGACCAAAGAGCTTTCGAAGGACACCAGGAAAAGAATTGTAGACCTGCACCAGACTGGGAAGAGTGAATCTACAATAGGCAAGCAGCTTGGTGTGAAAAAATCAACTGTGGGAGCAATTATCAGAAAATGGAAGACATACAAGACCACTGATAATCTCCCTCGATCTGGGGCTCCACGCAAGATCTCATCCCGTGGGGTCAAAATGATCATGAGAACGGTGAGCAAAAATCCCAGAACCACACGGGGGGACCTGGTGAATGACCTGCAGAGAGCTGGGACCAAAGTAACAAAGGTCACCATCAGTAACACACTACAACGGCAGGGAATCAAATCCTGCAGTGCCAGACGTGTTCCGCTGCTGAAGCCAGTGCATGTCCAGGCCCGTCTGAAGTTTGCCAGAGAGCACATGGATGATACAGCAGAGGATTGGGAGAATGTCATGTGGTCAGATGAAACCAAAGTAGAACTTTTTGGTCTAAACTCAACTCGTCGTGTTTGGAGGAAGAAGAATACTGAGTTGCATCCCAAGAACACCATACCTACTGTGAAGCATGGGGGGGGAAACATCATGCTTTGGGGCTGTTTTTCTGCTAAGGGGACAGGACGACTGATCCGTGTTAAGGAAAGAATGAATGGGGCCATGTATCGTGAGATTTTGAGCCAAAACCTCCTTCCATCAGTGAGAGCTTTGAAGATGAAACGTGGCTGGGTCTTCCAACATGACAATGATCCCAAACACACTGCCCGGGCAACAAAGGAGTGGCTCCGTAAGAAGCATTTGAAAGTCCTGGAGTGGCCTAGCCAGTCTCCAGACCTCAACCCCATAGAAAATCTGTGGAGGGAGTTGAAAGTCCGTGTTGCTCGGCGACAGCCCCAAAACATCACTGCTCTCGAGAAGATCTGCATGGAGGAATGGGCCAAAATACCAGCTACTGTGTGCAAACCTGGTAAAGACCTATAGTAATCGTTTGACCTCTGTTATTGCCAACAAAGGTTATGTTACAAAGTATTGAGTTGAATTTTTGTTATTGACCAAATACTTATTTTCCACCCTAATTTACAAATAAATTCTTTAAAAATCCTACCATGTGAATTCATGGATTTTTTTTTCACATTCTGTCTCTCACAGTTGAAGTGTACCTATGATGAAAATTACTGACCTCTGCCATCATTTTAAGTGGGAGAACTTGCACAATCGGTGGCTGACCAAATACTTTTTTGCCCCACTGTAATTCATGAGATATGACTGAAGGTGCAGGTCTGCATACTTTAGTTCAGTGTGCACTGTGGGAGGACGCTCAGGTTTTATGTGGATGTTTTGCAGGTACCTGAAGCTTTTCACCTTTCTACCTCTGGCTGAGGTAGAGAGGCTGATGGAGCAGCAGAGAGAGGATCCCAGTAAACGCCTCGCGCACAAGCGACTGGCTGCAGAAGTGACAAAACTGGTGCACGGAAAAGAGGGCCTTGAGAGTGCAAAGAGGTGAGAACGTCGCTGCTCTTTGTTGCTATACAGGAGGAGTTCAAACCTTGTTTTTGAATCGTGATGTTTGTCTTTGCAGATGCACCAATGCGTTGTATCACAGCAGTGTGGAAGCTTTGGAGGAAATGAGTGATGAGGAGCTTCAGGACCTCTTCAGGGAGGCTCCGTTTCATGAGCTGCTTTTGGAACCAGGGACCACCGTGATAGACGCTTGTCGCAAGGCCAACGCCGTCCCTGATGGATCCAAAGGGTACGCATACCCCAGCCCTTCTTTTTTCTAAATCAAGTTCTGAAAGTATTCTTCTCTGTCTGTTGTATTAATTTAGTTAAATGGTCTAAAGCAGTGGTTCTCAGTTGTTCTAGCTTTGGGACCCAACACCCCCACCACTAATAACAACCTTCTACCCAAATTATGGATATTTTTCAACTTCTTGGGTTTACTCAAAGAAAAGATGGTGCAGTTTGAATCTGATATCAAGCTGATATCAAAATACAAACAATTTAAATGATAAATTAAAATGTCCAACATGTGGTAGAGCTGCAGAGGTAAATGTTCCTCTTTACCTTCAGTCAGCTGCATTTGAATTTAAAAGTCTCCACGTCATTAAATTCTGCTTTTTGAACAGAATCAACTTTTCAGGAACAAACTTGAGATATAAACAGGATCTTAAAAAGTCGTAAAAGCATTGAATTCATGAATTTGGAAATAATACCTCTAAAAGACTTAGAAAAAGTCTTGAATTTTGGTATCTGGGTCTTAAAATGCGCTGTACAGTGGAGGAAATAATTATTTGACCCCTTGCTGATTTTGTAAGTTTGTCCAATGACAAAGAAATGAAAAGTCTCAGAACAGTATCATTTTAATGGTAGGTTTATTTTAACAGTGGCAGATAGCACATCAAAAGGAAAATTGAAAAAATAACTTTAAATAAAAGATAGAAACTCATTTGCATTTCATTGAGTGAAATAAGTATTTGAACCCCTACCAACCATGAACAGTTCTGGCTCCCACAGAGTGGTTAGACACTTCTACTCAATTAGTCACCCTCATTAAAGACACCTGTCTTAACTAGTCACCTGTATAAAGGACACCTGTCCACAGAATCAATCAATCAAGCAGACTCCAAACTCTCCAACATGGGAAAGACCAAAGAGCTGTCCAAGGATGTCAGAGACAAAATTGTAGACCTGCACAAGGCTGGACTGGGCTACAAAACCATTAGCAAGAAGCTGGGAGAGAAGGTGACAACTGTTGCTGCAATTGTTCGAAAATGGAAGGAGCACAAAATGACCATCGATCGACCTCGGTCTGGGGCTCCACGCAAGATCTGACCTCGTGGGGTGTCAATGATTCTGAGAAAGGTGAGAAATCATCCTAGAACTTCACGGGAGGAGTTAGTTAATGACCTCAAATCAGCTGGGACCACAGTCACCAAGAAAACCATTGGAAACACATTACACCGCAATGGATTAAAATCCTGCAGAGCTCCAAGGTCCCCCTGCTTCAGAAGGCACATGTGCAGGCCCGTCTGAAGTTTGCCAGTGAACACCTGAATGATTCAGAGAGTGACTGGGAGAAGGTGCTGTGGTCTGATGAGACCAACATGGAGCTCTTTGGCATTAACTCAACTGGCTGTGTTTGGAGGAAGAAAAATGCTGCCTATGACCCCCAAAACACCGTCCCCACCGTCAAGCATGGAGGTGGAAACATTTTGCTTTGGGGGTGTTTTTCTGCTAAGGGCACAGGACAACTTCACCGCATTAACGGGAAAATGGACGGAGCCATGTATCGTCAAATCCTGAGCGACAACCTCCTTCCCTCTGCCAGGAAACTGAAAATGGGTCGTGGATGGGTGTTCCAGCCCGACAATGACCCAAAACATACAGCAAAGGCAACAAAGGCGTGGCTTTGCACATTAAGCACATTAAGGTCATGGATTGGCCTAGTCAGTCTCCGGACCTTCATCCTATAGAAAACCTATGGAGGAGCTGAAGGTCAGAGTGCACAGAGACAGCCTCCAAACCTTAAGGATTTGGAGATGATCTGCAAAGAGGAGTGGACCAAAATTCCTCCTAACATGTGCGCAAACTTGGTCATCAATTACAAGAAACGTTTGACCTCTGTGCTGCAAACAAGGGTTTTTCCACTAAGTATGAAGTATTTTTTGTTATAGAGTTCAAATACTTATTTCACTCAATGAAATGCAAATGAGTTTCTATCTTTTATTTAAAGTTATTTTTCCGATTTTCCTTTTGATGTGCTATCTGCCACTGTTAAAATAAACCTACCATTAAAATGATACTGTTCTGAGACTTTTCATTTCTTTGTCATTGGACAAACTTACAAAATCAGCAAGGGCTCAAATCATTATTTCCTCCACTGTATGTAAGTTCTCCATGTCACATTTCACCTTAAAGATTTCATTTGATTATTATGATTAAATAATGTAGCTTAAATAAAGAGTGGTGGAACTGGAACCAGTAGAGGTTTCCCCAGTCGCTAAAAATAGATAATAGATCCAATGGTTTTTAATCAAAATAACGGTGCGGGTGCGACGTGGCGCAGTGATGTCTCCGGTGTATTTCAGCCTTGAGTTATGTTTCCTAGCTCTGGCTAAGAAGTGAGCAGCAGCATTCTGTACCAACTGTAACCTCCATATTAAGGATTTGTTGATTCCATAATATAGAGTTACAGAAATCAAGACGTGAGAAAATAAAAGCATGATTTTCTTTCTTAAGATCCATGTGAGATAAAAAAGGTTTAACCTTGGATAAAAGTCGAAGGTGAAAGAAGCAGCTCTGACTACTGAGCTTATTTTGCCTCTCAGAAGAGTGGTCCCTATCAAAGATGAGCCCCAGATTACGGATGTGAGGTTTACTAAAATCAGCAGGAGAACCAAGTAGTTCATGACCCATTTGAGTTTTAGCTGGAGGACCAGTTGCAAGCAGTCTGTTTTGTTTTGATGAAGATCTAGAAAATAGTCAGCCATCATGATCTCAGATCTTGTAAACAGTCTTTAAAGGGCAACTTTTATTTTAAACACATGTTGAAGCCCTTATGTTGTAACAAGTCTAAACTTTATATATTCGCTGAAAAAAGGGGTGATATTTAAATGGAAAAGGTGATATTATTGCTCTAACTTGGCACTCTAGCAAATCCGTCTGAAAACAGCGCCTGTCTTCGGAAAACCGGAAATGACGTATACAGAGGAACACGTTCCCAGGTCATCGCTTAGTAAACATTCACGTCTGCCGGATTGTAGCCATCACAAACAATGGAAGAGAACACTTCATCCGAATTTGATATAGCATCTGAAATCTCTGCTAGTCAGTCAGAATGATCTGCTATGGAATTTTATTCAGATGAAGACAGTGATTATCAGGTAAACGAAGATTTAGGAGTTCAGCCGTACGTGTTCGAGCCAGAGTTAGACCCCGACGAGCTTCCAGCTGATCTAAACGCAGATGGCGGAGCTAACGATGAAGATGACCAAAGTTACTTTATTGCCTTATGCCGGGTTCACACTGTGCGACTTTCGGGCGTCCTGCAAATATCGTTTGTCGTGAAAACATTCGTCAGTAAATTCTCTTGTCGTGGGCTTAAATCGCCGGGCAATGATCTTGCAGTGTGACCACGTCACCAACGCAAAATTTTGCAGTCTCACGGCCAAAGACAAGCCACAACTGATATCAAACACTGCTAGATATTCTACGACTTGGATTTGCAATGAACCAATAGGAGATCACCCAGAGAGTGACGCAAAAGTGATGAGCACAGGCGCGCCGGGCTCATCACCGGCTTGAATCATCAGTCTATGAAAACAATTGATTTGCTTCTTCCTTGGACTCAAAGTACTGAAACACATTAATTGTTTAGCTGATAACAGCGAAAAGCTAACCTCGAGCTCTCTTTGAAGAACAGGCATCCCATATATTCCACGTTTTTCCACCCATGAGCGCATCCACAGACGTTTTCTTCGCTCGACTCTTCTTTTCCTCTTTTTAGAGTCAGAATCCGACAAGACTACTGCGAAAGCGAGTACTTGTTGTACGTCCATTGTTGTTGTGTTATTATTGCATATTGGTGACGCAGATCTGCGGCGCTTGGACGCACCCGCCTATGTTTGAACGAACTTTATTGCATTCAGTACGTTTACATTAACAAGGCAAGAAGTCGCACAGTGTGGCATGTAATCAATCTTCCCTCGTACAGTGTGGCAGGGTAAGCATAGTCGCACAGTGTGACAGGTATGAGTCTTTTACGGCGGCCGAAAGTCGCACAGTGTGAACCCAGCTTTAGTTAATGTTTTTTCTGTCATAAAAAAGAACTTGAAAGATGCCCTTTAAGTTGAGTCATACCAGAACTACTAACAGGAATACAGACCTGTGTCAAAAGCCTAACGGTGAAATGGGATATTAAACTTCCTAAAAACAGCCTATAGGGTTCAGATCAATCGAAAACAGAATGGGGCCCGATGTGGATCCCTGAGACACACCACAATCCACAGGCAAAACAGACGAGATCAGGGAATTAAAAGACTCGGCAAACTTTCCGTTTATGCAGTCCAGTGCAGTGAGGACTGTTCAGACCTTTACATTGGAGAAACAAAACAACAACTACACAAGAACATGTCTCAACACAGGATAGCCACATCATCAGGCCAGGACTCAGCAGTCCACCTCCACCTCAAAGACAGGGGACACACCTTTGAAAACGACAACGTCCACATTTTGGACAGAGAAGACCGATGGTTTGAGAGAGGAGTTAAAGAAGACATCTATGTCGAACGTGAAAAACCAACTTTAAACAGAGGAGGAGGACTCAGATTTCATCTTTCCACCACCTACCAGTCTGCTCTGAACTTCATTCCCAGACAATTCCCGCCTCTAATCAAAACACCTCACCAGGACTCCAGCTGAATACAGTGGAGCGAACACCTCCTCAAGGGGGTGGAAGGAGGTGTGTCACAGACAGAGGAAGATAAACACAGTATATAAGTTTCTCTCTTCTTGACTACATACAGAATTGACAAAGTTACTTGGATGAGCAGCGAAACGTCTTCAAAGAACCAAATAAGTCCAGTTGCCTTTAAAACCCTTTTTTGGATTATCATGACCTGGATGACTGAGAACCTTCACCAGCATTCTACCGTAGGATTTGAACCAGTTAAGGTGCTGCCTTTGAGGCGAACCTGCTGTCTAAATCACACCTGCTGTTTTTCATGAGCGTATCAAACTTTGCAGCTCTTCCTCTGTTTTAAAATGGGAGATATCGTTCAGGGCATTGTTGCATTAAGAATGTGAATAGATTAGGGTCCATTATTTTTTGAGCACAGACAAAGGCCCGTGACCCACTACGAATCACCCATTGAGAATTGCTGGTCTAAATCTTTATTATCTCCACATGAATGAAGTAAATTCGAAGCATCAATCGTGATGATTTCTACATATGCAGGGTACTTTTCAGAACACCTAACAGAGTTACCTTAAAGCCTCTCCCCGTCTCTGATGGTACGTTTAAATGTCTGCAGGTATCGGATGGTTTCAGACGGGGCAGTGTGGATTAACCACAGACGGGCAGACAAGCCAGAGCAAGTACTGATCCCAAAACTCCACATCCTGTCTAACGGACTCACTCTGCTCCGAGTGGGCAAGAGGAACTTTTACATCATCAAGTGGCTCTGTCTCTGATGCTCCCTGATTGATGAAGGAACCACTAACTGTAATGGACTAACAAGAAAGGTAGGCAGCAAAACTTCAGAAGTCATTAAGGAGATTACGATGTTATTTAATCATTTTTTATGGTCATATAAATATATAAATGTACAGATGTTATTTTATCTTAGGCTGTGGTAATAAAAATGATTCATTAAGATTTGTTTCCTGCTGACTTTGTGCTGCTGTAGAGGTTTAGTCAAGTGAGCACTAGATGGCGCTATTGTCTTTACTGAGGTCTGCAGGCAACCTCATCTGCACCACTTATCCTGCTGTGACCCTTTAAGTAAACAACGTCTTCCAATAAAATGGAATTGCATCATTTCTCATGGTTCTTTATTTAAAACATACTCCGCTTTTATTTTTGACAATGTGCCTAACATCCGTCTTAATGCCAGGCTTATATTCCTTTTCCTCAGTTGTGTAAATTGTAGCCTAAAGAATAAAAAGCTTTGAATACATTTAAGAAGAAACTAATTCTATTTTAAAATCTAATTAAAATTACATATATTATTTTACTATCAGAATTCAAGTGTTTGGAAATTTATGCTGTTTTTTTTTTTTTCTAAATTAGTGAAGATTCATCTGATGTAAAAGACACTTTTCAACTGTCAGCAGGTTATTAGATTAATGCAGTTTAATCTGGATAAGTTTGCAATTTTTGAATGTGAGAGACGTTATTGCCTTTTCTTAAAGTTTCAGGGTTTTGTGGTCTACGTTAACAGATGTGTTTGCCTAATTAATAATTGCATATTATTCAGAGCCGCCTTTCACTTTTAGTGTAAGTGTGTTTTGGGGAGATTTAGATTTTTAAAAAAATTATTATTAGCTAAATAAAAAATTTAAATAATTTAAAACACAAAGAGCAGTTCACCTAAAATGTGTTCAGAAAAATAGTAATAATGCTAAATAAATTCCAGTTAAATGTGTGTTTTAAAAAATGTTTTGGTTTAAGATGTATAAAAATCAGGCTTGTAAGATGTAATCATTTTTATTAAAATAAATAGTTTTTCTATTTTTAAGAAGCATTTAAAATATTTCTTTTAGTTACACATGTAGTGGTGCACTCTCATCCTAAATCCTTTGCACCAATATTTTTGAAGTACATCTAAAAAGTATTTAGTCCTGGTAATCATTTTATGTTTTTTATCCAAAGCCACTTACAAATGATATTGTAATCAAGGATTTACTTTAACAACTAGCCCTGACATTAACACTAAACAAACTATTAGGTGAGGGGAAAAAGAACACAGGATAGAGTGAAGAGCATGAAGAGAGGAGTAGGGAAGGTAGGAGCTCGTCTAGAAGATGTTCTCTTTTTTAATGTTTAGTAGAGAAAACACTAATAAAATTGTACAGATAAAACTCCGTCAAAAACTGTTGCTTCCAGCTTCTCCGACTTCAAACCAACAAAATCACATCCAGTCACATGACTGTTATCATCTGCCAGAAGCTCAAAATACACATTTTTATATTTTAGAAAATTATACTTTTTATTTCAAGCACATTTCTAAATCAGATCAAATATCCTTACATATGTTTGAGTCTTTAATCTTTTAACCAAAAATATCTTTGAAAAGTTTTTAATTAGCTCTTACATCACATGATGGAAAAATTAAAGCAGACTTCCACGATCTTTCGTCGGCTGCTGGCCCTTTAAATAAAAGTGGGCGGAACTATATTTGGTTTGACCAATAAGCTATCTCCGTTGGATTTAAATAGCTCCGCGTGTCAATCATATACCCCTCCCCCTCTCTTCGAATGAGCCTCTCCTCTCCGTCCTCACTACGTCTCCTCCATCGCCATATTGGGTACTGAGAGGTTTGCCTGCAGTTTCTCTCGGTCTGGAGCGAAATTGACAGCGTCTTTGGTTCCTGTGCACTTTGTTTTGATGATTCGTGGAGACTACCTTCGACTCCAGAGCACCTCCGTCGCTAGCGCCTCCTCTTCGACGTACGCATGGCATAAGTCGTTTTTCGGCCACTTCGGATCTTTCCCCCGTGACCAGGAGATACCGTTGTTGTTGTTGTTTTTTTGTATTTTCTTTTCCTTCAGCGACGTGTTTTTCTTATGACAACTGGACGCTCCCGGCTGCCTGAAAGTTGTGTGTTTTTTGGAGGGAGGGAAAAATGTCTGATGTTCGACTTTCAAACGGGAGTCCGACGTTAGAGCGGACGGACGCCCGGGTGTCGGATCACCCGAAACCGTCCGCCTGCAGGAGCCTCTTCGGCCCGGTAGATCACGACGAGTTAAAGAAGGATTTTAACGGACACATGCGGGAGTTTAAAGAGGCTGCCACCGCCAAGTGGGGCTTCGACTTCTCCCGTGACACGCCACTGGCCAACGGCAGGTTCAAATGGGAAATAGTGGATTCAGAAGAGATCCCGGATTTCTACAACCGGCAGCCGCGGAGGGAGAAGGGCGTCTGCCCCAGGAGTAACACTGTGGATCTAAACGGGAATCTGAACTGCGTCCTGATGGCTCCGAGCGGGGACACCAGCAAGTCTGACGGTCCAACGGAGTGCACCGGGCTCAGGAAAAGACCCGCCTGTCACGGTACTACATTCACATTTAGTTTTTAGATACTGGTCCCGGTGGGTGCTGGGATCTCACCCGGGAGCCTGAGCTGAGGAAACGCTGCTTTAGCTTATTCCCGTTATTTATATGTTCGGTAAGTTTTATTGACAGATTTTTTTTTGTTTCTTTTTGCAGAGCAATCGACCCAAAATAAGAGGTCACACACCAGCCCGGATGAGGTCAGCTGTCCGAGCCTGAGCCACTCAGTAGAACACACACCCAGAAAACCCAGTCCCAGGAGGCCAACGTGAGGACACCGACTACAACAAACTAGTAACCGGTAAGAACCTCAGGGTCTTAAAATATTCTGTTTACTATTTTATAGTTCTTCAATGGACACGGATGTAAACAATCTCAAACAATTATTTTTAAAAATACAGCTTCATGGGAATTCTGTTGCTCCACCATTTTTAAAACGCTTTCAGTATCACACTCGGATGTTTTAAAGCAAAGAAACATTTATATTTCAAACAACAAAAATATTTCTGATAGGTTCTATGAAAAAGTTGCTGCTCATTTGAGTGTGACACAATAACATGTTATATAACACGTCCTCTCAGGTAGCTCTCATCTTCATGTTCAAACACACTGAAAATAATGTTACATCACAAAGGAGTGAGTAGCTTTAACACTCACTGGTGTATTTAGTTTTCTCCTTTTTATTTTATTTTGTTAATAGTACTTTTTAGTTCCCACTCTTCATGTTTTTTTAATATTTAAAACTTGTTCCAGTGAGATCCATATACAGGGCAGTGAAACTGGGGGATAGAAGAAACCCTAGCTGGACCTTTTTTATTTTATTTTTAGAGGTTTTACTGCAGCAGTTTCGGTGCAGAGTTTCCTACTAAACTGTAAACAAGTTCTGAACAACAGTGTAGTAGTAACACGTCAGCAGCCACTGCCCTCGGAGCAGAGCAGAGAAGGGGCAGGTCTATGAGCACACACACACACAGCGCAGTACTGTTACAACATACACACACACACGCACATCTGTCCCTGCAAAAAAGGAGTGTGCCGTGCATGTCTGAAACGAAGTAAAGGGAGGACAGAGCATGAATTTTGTGTGTAGGTACGGTATCGCTAGGATAGGGTTAGGGTTAGCCACCAGAACACATCATTCAGTAATTTTTTACAAATTCTGGGGAAGTTTATTTTAATGGTCCATGGAAATCTGCACAATAGATGGCTGTGATTTATTTTATAAAACGATTTCTATTTTAAAAAATAAAAGAGGACAGTTGCCTAAAAATGACAAATGACCTGTTTTTATGTGTGTACAAATTACACAAATTGTGACTGTGCGCTGTGAACAACAAGAAGTCCCTTCTTTTAAAAATTCTTTTAAACCTCATGTTTACTAGTCTCTTAAAATAATTAGAGTATTTAAAATGTTTGGGATGCAGCCCTTTTAAAATAAGCTTTAGGAAGAGCAGCCACATTTGGCTTGTGATTTTTAATTTTTTTGTTTGATTCTAAACTTGCATTTCTAATAATTTCTAATTAAGTTTTTTTAAATAAATAAATAAATGTATAATGCTGTTGAATTATTGCTAACCTCGCCATCCTTTTCTCTCCTCTCTCTTGTTCTGATCTGACCACAGAGCTGGAGAAGCTTCTTTTTATTTTATTTTTTTTTTGTGGGAGACCTGGCTGTTTTTAAATTTTTTTTTTTTTTTTTTTGTGTGGCTGAATTGTAATTTTTTTTTTTTTTTTGGACGAGGATCTGCGCAGCATCGGAAACATATCAGCTCTCCTGAAGACTGGGGAGGACGCTGTTGAAGCACTGAATAGAAACACTAAAGTTGTGGCACTCGATTTAAATAAATGTTACTGCCTCTAACAGCAGTCTATGTAGCAGTGTGCAATTAGGTTTGATTTCCTTTTTTGCTCCTTTTGTTACTACCTGTGTGTAAATAAATTTTAAAAAGCTATATAAATATAAATATATATATATATTTCTCTCCATATGTAGCACATAAGAAACATTATGACTTTAAAACAAATCCTTTTTGTAAAAAGGTGTGAATTTTGATTTGACTTGAAGAATTGCAGTGTAGTTTCCAAAATGCTGTTTTAATTTAATTTTATTTTCTGAGACGGCGTGACGTTTGACGCTGTCCCTAATTGCTACACTTCTAAAGTAAACCATGGCTTCTTGCAGTTTCTTAAGTGTGCCTTCACTCCGTCAGTTTCCTAACTCGGCAGTGAAGAATGGTACAAATGTAGCTCATTTATTGTCATTTTTTTCCCCCATTTATTGCAAGCTCTTTTTTCCAGAGCTAGACTCAAATCACAGGAGGAGATGTAAACATTTTGTTAAATTTTTTAACTATTTATTTTTGAATCTGGATGCTTTTTAGCATCATTTGAGTCCTGGAATATTATAATTTTTTAATTATTTCTTGAAGTTTTTCTTTGCACCTCGGCTTAATGGTTATTCTCTTTCCTCCTCTGAGCTGTGAGGTACTCGGCTTTTGAAGAACAAGAACCAGACACACTTTAGTTCTCCATGACTGTATTTCTGGTTTTCCCTCCTCAGCCCTAATGCTCACGTTTTCTGAAAAGAAAAAGGTCAAATCTCCTACAATACCAAATGCATGGTTGCTTCTATGTAGTTTCCAGCTTCTCGGTTGACTTCACATTGTGTTCCTTTGTGATAACATAAATGCTTGTATTTTTTCCCCAACATTGTAAGCCTGCTGAGGATGTGAACGTCTAAAAGCTTCCTCTTTATTCAAGTGGTTTCTGTCCAGATGGACCAGGGTGCACCAGAGACCAGCTCATCTCAGACATCCTGTTCCTGTGTATTTGTGTAAAATCTTTGCAATTTACCTTTTGTACACAACTTTTGTTTAAAAAGTAAAAAAAAAAAAAAAACTGACAAATTATACTAACTTATTTATGTCAAGCTTTTTATGTAGAACTTTCAAAAATGGGTTTTTGATGACGGTTATCCAAAGTGGCATTTGCAAAAAGTTTTTTGTAAAAAGCATATTTTATTTGGTAGTTTGGTTTATTCTTTTTCTTTATTGATGAGGTTGCAAACTGAGCCTGATACATATTTGATGTGCTTTTTTTTTTTTTTTTTTTTGTAATGTGTGGATAAAAAACTGTGTTGCAATCAATTAAAAAAGAAGATTAAATCAGAACTGTTGTTGCTCTTTGCTTTTTATTTCAAACCAAAAATAGCTTAATTTATAAAACCAAACGTCTGTGCTGTAAAAGCCATCAGGTGAACAAGTCTGTTGTTTTTCTTGGTTTTGACGTCGGTCGGTGTGTCCAGAGCAGAGTTCATGGGGTGAGCTATTGACACTCCCAGGCAGCGCTGCTTTAGAGAGGCCAGATGACTGACACTGTGATCAGCCAATGAAACGGGAGGAAAACGGACCGCTGGGTGTATCCAGTAACATTCAGCTGCTCACCACTGGAAAAGCCATTTAGGTGATTTGAGCTCAGAAATTATTTTGCTGTTTGAAAAGTGAAATTAATTTTTTTTCTTTTTATTAATCCTAGCCATGGTAGCAGTTATATTTTTAAAATGTTTTTTTCAAATGAGGTTTTTGTGTAGTGTCTCTTAATTCACATTAAAAAAATTTTTTTTTTCAAATGTTTTTATAATTTATTTAACTCAAATGTTCTTTGCATAAGTAAAATAAATTAAGTATCTTCCCTTTTAAACATTGGTTTACTCCATTACTTTTAATATATTTAACTTTTTTAACGTTCTGATCTTGTGTGACTACTTGACTCAGTTTTATGTCTATAACGTGTGTGTTCTGGTTTATGACGATGCTTAAGATTCTGCCCACCAGTAATTAGGAGTTGTAATCTGCAGAAGATGCAGTTTGACCTCTGGTGACCTTTCTTTACTTGACTCTCGGTTTCTGTCACACCTTCAGCTGTAGAAGTCAGAACTGATTTCACTGCAGCAGAATTTTTCTGCTTCCTCCTTGAGCCACAAACAGGAAAACACCTGCAGCCGTGCTTTAAAGCTGGATGGGTGTGTGTGTGTGTTTTTGCGGGTGGGGTGGGTGGAGATTGTCCAGTCTTGAAGTGTGCAGGTGGGCAACCTCAGCTCCGCCGATCCACCCCCCACCCTGAGCTCAGCTCATTGTCCCAGTGTGTGGGCCTTTGTACTGAGGGCCTTTGTAAGGGGCCGGGGCTGGCCACTGTTGTGTCTGGGGCTTCTCTGCTCAAACAAAAGATCCGTCTACAAGCCACCACCCCGCCCACACAGCAGACTGATTGACTGACTGTAGGTTTTTGACTGTTGGATGGAAGGAAGTGGAAGAATTGTGGGTTTCAGTCGATCTAAAACACATCAGTTATCTACTCTGAGTTTTGATCACCTCTTAACACCCCCGATGCAAATGATCTTTCCTAATAAAAATATCTTACTATCCTCCTTGATGAAAGGATGGAGAGACAGATAGACTAGTGGATTGGAGCTTCATCTGCAGTACTGAGGGCATTGCTCTGGTCTGCTGTAGTTATAAAAGAGCAGAACCAAAAGGTTAACCCTCACACTGTCTTAGGGGTCAAATTAACCCCAAATGAATAAAACTCCAGAGGCCCCGATTGGTCCGTCTATGTTCCAACCCTTAACTATGATCACGTAATTTAAATCATAACTGAAACATTGGGTAGCTGAGCTCAGCAGAGCCTCTGCTGTTCCTCATTGAAAGAAGTCATCTGACTAGGACTTCCTAGTCGCTTTTCCAGTCACGTCCCACTGGTGGTAGACCTAGAACTCACTGTAAGGTTTAGAAATCCTCTCTGAAGGCTATTTTGGGCTCACTCATGGAGCTGGAGTGTTTCTGGGGAGAGGAATGTCTGGACTGGTTGCATCTGCAGCCCAACTTTGGATAAGAAAAGAAAAAAATGGATGGATTGACTTGCCTCGCTGTCTTCTGCTTCTCGGGGTCACATATCCCCAGTATGGAAGGCCAGGCTGTCCTCTCCCCAGCCACCTTCACCAGCTCCTCTAGTGGGACCCAAAGGTGTTCTCAGGCCAGTCTAGAGATACAATCGTAGACTGACCAGTAAATCAAGAGCCTCATTTACTGGCTCAGCTCTCTCTTCACCACCACAAACTGGTTCAGCAACCTCATCCTTGCAGATGCTGCCTCAATCTGCCCGTCAATCTCCCACACTACACTACACCCTCCATTTGTGAACAAGACCCTGAGATACTTAAACTCCTCCACTTGAGGTAGGACCTCTCTCTCTCCCGACCTGGAGTTGGCTCTTCTGGTTGAGAACCATGGTCTCAGAATTGAAGGTGTGATCCTCATTCCAGTCGCTTCACACTCAGCAGTGAACTTCCTCAGTTAGAGCTGAACATCAGAGCCTGATGGAGCTAGGAGGACCACATCTTCCAGTAAAGGAAGGTGAGGAAATATGGAGAACTAGTTTATAAAAGGACAATTCCTTGTGTTGTCTTTATGCAGTTAGCACAATTACACCAGATTCAAGTCAACAACCTGATCATTCTCAGCACCAACGAGGCATTTACTATTTCTTCAGGCGAAGAGAAGTCGACCTATAATCTCACCCTGCTGTCTCAGAATGTTATATTGTTTAGAAAGTAGGCCCAGATTCCTTGTGAATTATAGTTATTGTAGCTACTAATGGTCATGTTTTCAATATTTGACCTATTTCCTTTGCAATTTGACCTTGAAATGTAGATAACCCCTCATCACGCCACGCTGATTCTCTTAAGTGACTCGTCTTTTGCAGACCAAATTGTTTTTACACAACTGTTTTTTAAAGCAGCCCATCAAATTCAACTTGCATAACAGCAACAACTGGCAGAGTTGAACCTGTTGCTGCTGTGATACATCTCCCCCCACTTCCAGCACTACTGTTCCTAAACGTGTTCCTGCAGTCGCCCAAACAAAACCACAGTAAACTCTAGGAAATTCCATAAACACTGGCAGTCAAACATGCGGACGGCACCATCAGCTCACTCTTCTTCACGACGTCTCGCAAGCGCCAAGATTTTACACTTCCTCACTGTATCAACAGAAGCAGGTTATCTGTTCCCGTTAACCACTCCAGCACTTAATATAAAGCCACAAGTTCCTCCCCATGCTTCCGGCCCAGGCCGCAACCCACGTCATGGAGCCAGTCCCCTGGCACCTCAGGCTGTCGATGAGGGGGAAGCAAGTGCCCACAAACAAACACCTAACATCCTTCTCTCTTTCTCTTTCTGACTCTGTGTCTTTGCTCTTCCTGTGTGAGTCTCAGGAGGCTGTGAACAGGCCACACTACGTTTGGTTTTTTTATCTGGTCTGGAATCTCCCCATTAGAGCGAAGTTCTCTTAGAAAATTCAGCTGGATTTATTTAGTGTAGCACTCCATCAATGCATTTCATTGAATAGCAAAATGTATCTCCTCAAGGCCTAATTTCAAAGTTTGTAAGATGTGTGTGTGTGTGTGTGTGTGTGTGTGTGTGTGTGTGTGTGTGTGTGTGTGTGTGTGTGTGTGTGTGTGTGTAAGCCTAAAGAGTCCAGGGGTGAATGACAGTCAGGCAGTGAGGAAAGGTTACAGATGCTGCTCAGCACTGAATGACAGATGTGCATCAGCGGTATGGTTAGAGGGAGAGAAAGGAGGGGTGAGGGTGGGGGGGCTAGTGCTCATTAAAGCAGCACACCTGCAGACTATCAAAGACCCTTTATCTTCTATCAGTTCAAATCTGCTCAAGCATGCAGCACGAGAGAGTTGGCCCTGTTGCACGTTCACTCGGACTCGTCTGTTTTGATCTCTTTCTCCCTCCTCCGCTCCTGACTGGCACCTGGTACCTGGCCTGCTCATTCTGTCAGGAATGCTCAGAGATGTGTTTAGATGCATTTGGCTGAGAAACAGAGATGAAGCTTCCAGTTAAAAACATCTGTGCAGAGTAGATAGAGAGGCCTTTTTCCTAGCTAAAAATACCTAACCCTAATACACATACAAACCACATTATTAATACATATAGTGTCTTCATCATCACTCCCCGAATAAACAGAACGTCTTTTATCTGCTGCTTTTCACCCTTTGTTGTTGTAACCTTTAGGTTTATTCTCAGAAAACCCATTAAAGCTGCAGCTAATGGAGGCCTGGACCTCCTCCGCGTCCTCCGTGGGCCTTGGGGGCGGGTCTGTGGCTCCTCTAACTTATTATTGAATGTTTCAATAGAGAAACCTTGCATAAACAAGCGCGCATATATATACACAGGTGATCACAAGGTGCTCACATAAAGACGACTCAGGTGTTTTCAGACACATTGACTGGGGCTGTGGTTGACACTGAACTCTCTTGAACTGGTGTATACGTATACATTTGAAGAATATCACAACTGTTGTGTATTCATATGCTGTTTGTTGCTGTTGTATCTTTTCTCCTGTTTTGTTTGTTTGTGCTTTATTTACAGGTCTAGAAGTGGACTCTTCACGTCTCTTGTTCTCTTCTTTTTCTGTTCACTTTCTCCCCCATCCCTCTTTCTGTACCCTTCCCTTCACTTTCAGGCTCCGTGTCCAATCAACCATAAAAACATTCTAATAAAGATTTTGGGGGTTATATTTAAACAAAAATCAGGAGGAGTTTTATAGCAGTGGCTGTAACCTCTCACCTGAAACAGCAACACTGTTGGGCTTGTTTTTGGCACTCAGACATTATTCTGTTTGCTCCACAGCCGGACAGGACACGGGGTAAAAAAAAAAAAAAAAAGCTGCAGCTAATGATAAGTATCGTTTGTAGCTTAGAGGCTAATGGAGGGTGAGAATTTCTTTTACCTGTGACTCTCTGTGTGTGTTTGTAGTGTTAGCAAAATACCTTATAACCATTTAACACATTTTCCCAGAAAGTCTTAATTGAATGAACATCTACATCCTGATCCAAGATGGCCTCAGCAGCTAGCTGACATCAGTAAACGCAAACCTGACTATAACTCAGTTATAATTTTGTTACTCTATTAGCACAATATCTCATGAACACTGGGCAGATTGTGTTCATTGGATGCAGATCTAGAGCTGGTTAATTTAACCAGATTCAAGATGGCCGCCTCAGCCAATCGATAATAACGGATGATGGCTTTATGCTTCTGTTTGGAGGCTCTTGTTTTTGTTATATCTCTTGGACATATTTAGTCACTTTTTAATGATATTTCTTCTCACTTCTATGCAGATGACATTCAGCTGTACATTTTCTTTTGCCCTAATAACATCTCTAAGCTACGCACTGAAATGCTACATGTAGCTCAGTTGGTAGAGTGGCCGGTCTGGCAACCAAAGGGTTGTCGGTTTGATCCCAACTCCAGCTGGGTTACATTTATTGTTGTGTCCTTGGGCAAGGCACTCCACCCACCTTGCCTACTGGTGGTGGTCTGAGGGACCTGGTGGTGTCGGTGCATGCCATCCCCGCCTCTGTCAGCGTGCCCCCGGACAGCTGAGGCTACACCACCAGTGTGTTGTACAGCTTTGGGGAGTGTAGAACACACTAGAAAGTGCTCTATAAATACAGGACATTTACCATTCAATTCACTGAGTGGACAACTACAACATTCCTTCAACTGAACAAAGAAAAATGTAAATACTCTTCTTCTTCTTCAGGATCCCTGGGGTTACCTTTGATGCAGGTTTTCCATTGGACGGTCATGTCATGTGTTTCTGGTTCACTCCTGTTTTTGTCGGTTTAAAAATATCACTAGACTCAGCTCCACTGTGTCGCGTCCCGAACTGGAAATGATTATTCATGCTTTTGTTTTGTTGAGTCTGGACTGGCGTAATGCTCTTCTCACATGTCTGAGCTAACCCTCCCTGGAGGGGTTGTCCAGAATGCTGCTGATTCAGAATCACCAGGTTTGAGTTCTGACAGAGAGCTGTTCACTGGATACGATCACACATAACATTATTTTTAAAAATTGGCCAAAGTGATTGATCTTAGTTTAAAAATCTGGCATGCATTCTGGTGATTGCTTCAATGAATGCTCAGCCTTTACATTTGGTCATAAATTTGGATGATGCAAATCCAAACTATTCATTTAGAAATGCTTTAAATGTAACAATAAAATAAAACTTTTGTGCATTTCTTTTACATTTCCTAAAATAAATGACCCTTTTTCAGATGAATGAGGAAACCAAATCAATTGTTCATTCATTTTATCTTTAAAAATCAACAAATATCTCCACAGCCTGATTTATTTGACCCATGAGTTTCATACATTGACAGTGAGGTTGGAAAAGCCACTGGGTGAATTAAATCACCATTACAGAGTGTGTTTGTGTAACTGCAGTAATACGTATCCATCAAATGTCGTGTGAGTGCGGTGGAGTGTTTGCACGTATTTAACCAAGCAAAAGGCCCAACTTGTCGGCACATAGATCCAATTAAACGCCTGTGTTTCCCTGTATATTAAATTCTAATTATGGGTTTCAACCACAATTAGCTGAGCATAGCAGGAATAGTTTGACACGGAGTCATTTTACAGTAGGGCCCGGCTTTACGTGCAGTAACTGGGTGTAAATTAGCAGAAGTGTGTGAAGAATGATGACAACAGGGGCGTGTTGGATGTGATGTCAATCTGATGTGACAACATATTCCCACATGATGCAACTTTGTGAAACATTTGCAGAACTGTGACAAATAACTGTTACAACACCGACCGTCGTCCAGTAGTGTCGTCGCCTTCCCATGACGCCATGTTGGTTTAAACAGCTGAAGGAAATCTGTCTTCGATGCTGTTTGAGATCTGTACCAAACGTACACCAACTACTCATTTTCCATGAACACTTGGACCACATTTCTTTTAAAATGTCCTCTTTTATGGTTTCTTTTTGTCCTGCTTCTGCTGCCCTCATCAGGAGGCTCATGGGGCCTCTGAGCTGCACGGTCCTCCGTCCTGGTGTTGAAAAGAGTCCTGCCATAAGAATGAGTGAACATGTTCCCTGACATGAGTCGTGATGAGAAAAGCAGACTCCTCACTACACAAACCCCACCTCGGCCTCATGGACTTGTGGATGTGGCCCATTGGCTTCCTAAAGCTCAATTTTTCACTCAGCTTTCAATTTTCACTCACTGCAGAGAATGATGATGATGATGGTCTTTGGGGGGATTTTCAGCGGCCTCACTGTGCAGAATTAACTGAGGGAAGATGCCCATAAAATACATTTATATACATTTAGGACCAAATTCTCTCCTGGCTCCATAAGCAACAACAAGTCCTGAAAAGAAAAGAAAATGAAGAAGATTAGGATTTTTTTGATCATCTTTAGCTACACCAGTGTCACAAACAGAAGTGCATGAAAGCTTTTTCAAGAAGACTTGCAGGGCCGGATCTAGCCAGCCCCACTAAGGGGGGCAGGTAGAATATCAGGGGGGCCAGTCTGGACATGCTAAGAATGTTTTGGTCATCACACCCCCCCAATCCCTTAAATGCATCAAAAACTATGACATCATCATATCAGTTCCTCTATCCATAGATTTATGTTCATATCTGATCCCTACCCTCTGCATTTACCCGGGCTTGGGACCGGCACAAGTAGGACACTGGCTGATGCGCTGTTGAGGCTGACCTCATCTGGTTAGGTTTTGGTTTGGTTTTGTATTTTTTGTGTTTTTTTTTGTTGTTCTTTTTTGTGTTTTTTTTTTGTTCTTTTTTATGTTTTTTGTTCTGTTTTGTGTGTTTTGTTCTTTTTTATCTTCTTTTTTTGTTTGTCTGTTTTGTTTTTGTTGTTGTCTTTTTTGTGTTTTTTGTTTGTCTGTTTTGTGGCTTTTTTGTTGTTGTTCTTTTTTGTGGTTTTTGTTTTGTTTTTTGTTCTTTTTGTTTTTTTGTTCTTTTTTGTGGGATTTTTTGGGTTTTTTTGTGGTTTTTTGTTCTTTTTTGTGGGATTTTTTGGTCTTTTTTGTGGTTGTTTTTTTTTGTTCTTTGTGTTTTTTTTGTGGTTTTCTTTTTGTTCTTTTTTGTGGGTTTTTTTTAATCTTTTTTGGGATTGTTTGTTTTTTTGTGTTTTTTGTTTAGTTTTTTGTTCTTTTTTGTGTTTGTTGTTTTTCTTTCTTTCTGTGTCATTCATCAGTAGCTACTTTGAATGAGGACAAATGGAAGAGAGCGCTCACTCTGACCATTTTTCACTGAAATATTTTTTACATTTGTTATTTCTGCATGCAATCGCGTTTGGGGGGGCAGTCATGGAATTTGGGGGGGCAATGCCCCCCCTTGCCCATGCCTATATCCGGCCTCGAGACTTGGTGTTCTTTCACTTCCCTTTTCTGATTGAAATACTGACTAAGATCTAAACACCAGCGTGACGCCTGAAGCCTTTACTCAGCGTCGCTGTTTTGCTGCTTTACAGTAACAGCCCACTGCAGCTGTCCACCATGCCTAGCATTCTGCCTCGGCTGGCCAAACCTCGCCGCACCACTGAAGTCCATCCTGACCTGAGCCAAGAATTCTCTCTGTCTGGGGGAAAAGTCCCTGATATTAGAACCAATACAGACAACCCCCCTTCTCTCTCTCTCTCCCTCCTCTTCATCCATCCTCCAGCCTTCTTCCTCCTCTAACACACTAGCAGCGGTCATGCTAGCCAGACCGAGGTGGGGTTTGTCTGGCTAAGATGTGAAACCGAACAGCTCAGACGGATCTTTGGACCTGAACAGAGCTGCTTTGTGTTGATGTTGTTGGCCGCTGAGCTTAGTTCAGGTCACGGTGCCGGGCGGAGGGCGTGGTGAGCCACAGACGTATGGCCAAGGGAAATTTTGTAAGGCCAAAGGTCGCTGGGGGTCGATCTAACCTCTTGACTTTGGGTTGATTTATTATCCCACAGGGTGATGTTGCCCTGCTTGGACTAAACAGAGAAAAGGTCAAAGGGCTCACAATAAGTTGCAGTTGTGTAAGGAAATTGTTTTCTGAGTTTTCAGCTAGAGCTCAGTTAATGTTTAAGACAGAGAATTTCACAATGTTGCACCAAAACTAGTTAATATAAATAAGAAAAACAGTGCAAAAATAGTGCAAAGATGCACTCTGTATGTGTAACACAAAAACATTATTTTATCACGACTCACATTGTAGCAGCTGTATGTTCTTGTTTATATATTGATCTCTTTACGTATACATGTATTTTTTGGGGTGTAACAGAACATTAGGACTTATGACGGTTTCACTACCTGATTCGTTCTGGTTACTAATTATGAGACACATTACATCTACGTATATTATATAGTGCCACTGGATATGTATTATTGATATATATTTGAATATTTTCCTATGGATTTTATAAGGTTCATTGACATATTGTTTAACAGATGTGCTTATTTAAAGATGGCGACTGAATTGAGAGTTTGTTGGTTTGAAGAAGAGCAGCGGTCTGAAACTTCACACATTTAAATTCTCACATTGGGAGCTTGACTGGTGTGTGGATCCATTGTCCATGAAACCAATCAATACCCATAATCCCAGGAATTAACTGTGATTTTACAACATGGCACAACGATAGAGCCAATCAGTGTCAACGCCAGCAGTATTTAGATCATATTTAAGGCAAAACATGGTAGTAGGACATCCTTTTTTGCGAAGGCCGTTGCGGGGGTGGGTGGGGGTCTGACAACTGTCCTCCGAGGCAACTGCAGGCCTTTAGCTATTTGGGGACGGCTCCTGACAGAGTGGCTGCCATCAGCTGCTGCTCACATTGTTTGTCCCAGTCCGGCATGTTACAGTACAAACACACACACGTACCAGGCACACCTGTTGGCACATATGTGCTTTCATATAGCACGGCTCGGCCTCTGTTTTCTCAGACAGGTGGTCACCAATCACCCCCCTCCCCCGCACTGCAACCACCAGCTACTTCTCTGAACCCAGAAGAGACTTTTTAAACCACAACAAACATGGTAAAAGTGTGAAAACCATGTATTTATACTGCAGTTCCCCAGGATGTCGTTTTATTGATTCTATCTGCAGTAAAACGACTTCAGATTGAAACTGAAATCTTTCAACGCTCCTCTGACTGAAAACAGCTGCAGTGACGTTTTCACCGTCCTCTTCTTTTAGAAACAATCCTCCAGATGAAGTTGTTGTCAAACTTTGACAAACCTAAATGGTTTTTGGATGCAGTTCTAAAAACCCTGTTACCTTTGCCAACCATTGTTGAAGATCCTTATGTTTCAGATGACCTAATGAGAGGCTCTGATTGGAGCTTCTTGAACGAACCTCTTTTCATCTGAAGGAGTCGGAGGACAAAGCTTTGATCCTGATTGGATTATCTGACCTTTAAAGAGCTGCTCTGTGTCTTTGTGTTGCTCGGTGATTTTTTAAAACTGATTGCCGTTTTCATTCAGTTCTAGACTCCTCTAATAGGTAGATCAAGATGACCGATGATACTTTCATCGTGCTTTTATTTACGTGCACTTTGTTTGGTTTACATCAGTGTTTCGTACTTGTCTGTTCTGTAGTCCAGAAATCTGATTTTAATTGAAAACACGATAATACGTATATCTCAACAAGATTATATTTTAATGGCAACTTGCCTGTGTGTGTGTGTGTGTGTGTGTGTGCGCACACATGCTTATTTGTTTGTCTATTATCTCCTGAACCAGGATGGATTTGAACCTCCTGAGACCTCCTTGGTCCTAATGTGAGACACTGGCTTCCTGTGGTTTTGTATTTTATTTAGACCTGCTATTATTCACATTATACACCTGGTTTTTATTTAAATCAACACGCGTCCCATTAATCTCACAGCAATGTAAAAATCAGTTTCCTTCGAGCTCAGCCTTAGAGATAGGATGAGGAGCTCAGACATTCAGGACGGACTCAGAGAACCGCTCCTCCACATCGAAAGGAGCCAGTTGAGGTGGTTCGGGCATCTGGTCAGGAAGCCTCCTAGACGCCTCACTTAAGAGGCGTTTTGGGCTTTCATCTAGAGGCCCCCAGGGCAATCTAGAGGAAGTACATCTTCTGGCTGGCCAGGGAACGCCTGGGCATCCCAGCAGAGGAACTGGCGGACTCTGCCAGGGAGAGGACTGTCTGGGATGCCCTACTCTGGATGCTGCCCCCGTGACCTGGACCTGGATCAGTGTAGGAAGTTGAGGCGAGACGATGTAAAATTTGAAATGTACAGGAAACAAAAGCTCTGGTCTCAGGATGTTACTGAAGCTTTCAGAAAGTCTTCACTGGAGTCAATCTGGGTAAAGCTAATCTCAGCTAATACTAGCCCAGCATCTGAGAGATCTGAGACATCCCACAATATCAGAACATCACAATAGATGACCTTAATATAAAACTAGAAGGAAAATGATCAACACTGGAATGACTTAAAAATCTAAACTGTGCTGCTGTACAACACGTATAAAATGAATAAGTGCCATATAAACACTACACATGTGCTCTATATGTGTTGTGTTGTACAGGCCAACTTTCAACTCCTAAAGGAAGAAATCGGTTCTCTCTGAGGGGAAGAAGGCAGAGTTAAAGACAGCGAGAACAAAAAACAAAGCAGAGAACGTTTGGGGCTTGATGTTTTTGCTTTAGTTCCTCCTCTGCACAGATTTTGAACATGTTGGACTGCAGCCGTCCAGCGTCTGTGACAGTGTGTCCCTTATGTCCTCCCTTTGAACGCGTCCTCAGATCCTGCACTCCTGTGCACTTCTGAGATCAAACTGTCCTTTGAAGTGGGAGACCCTCTCAGTCTTCTCTCCGTCTCGTCTTGAGATGAAAGCGGCGCACGGGGTGACACAGAGCAGCTTCTGCAGACGGAGCTTGCCACGGGGGTCTTCTCTGTCTCTCTCCATCTGCTAGGGTCCACTCGCAATGAGAGACCAAAGGAGGACAAAAGACACCAGAGGATGACGTCCTGTTGTCCCCATGGCTAATTGAAAATGACTCCTCTTTGCTCTCATCCTGATTTTGTTATCCTCCTCAGTCTACTCCCCCCCTCCCCCCCAAAAAAACCTTGACTCCCTCCTTTCACCCCCCAGCCCTTTCACAGTGCTGGCCTGTGCAGATCTTGGGACATCCCCAGTGTTGTGGCCTTTAAAGGGAAGTCAAATTGAGGAGTAATATGAGAAACTGCCATCTCTGTTGGAATATTTAGATGCAGTAAATGAAACATGGAGCTGAGGTGTTACCTGGATGGAAGCTCCAGCACTTGACTCACCTCGACTCCACTCTACTCTGCTGGAGATTTAAACAAAGATCACCTCGTATCTCCAAAAACAACTTTCTTTCAACTATCTTCAAAAAACACACAAAACAAAAAGAAAGGCATAATGAAAAGGGTTTTTATTATTTACAGCAAAGCTACAATGCAGAGGAGGTGTGTGCGTGCACGTGCGTGCACGTGCATGAATATCATTTAAAATGACAGAAGCTTCTCAGCGTTACTCCGACGAGTGGTCGTAATCTGGGTTGATCTTTTCACATTATTATAAATACAGTGCAATAAGGCAATAGTTCTATTTACAACTCTTAGAAAACTGTACAGGACAAGAAACAGACATAAATCTATCAGAGTGCTTTGAAATCATCTTAATAGAAGATAAATAACAGATCGTTTTAACCACTGCAAATATGAAAACTAGTGCAAAGAAAATCCTCTCCTCCTCCTGCTTCCCTCGTTCACCCTGCTTTATGTGTGCGCCCCTCTTTTCAGGAATGTGCATGCTATAATTATGTGAGGCCTTCACACAATAGCTACAGAGCTGAGCTACTTTCTGATTTCTGCGTTTGTCACATTTCAGTGAGACTGATACAGAAACGAAGTCAAGAACGTCGTCTTTACATTTTAAAGGTTTGCTCCTCTGTGGTGGCATGACATTCTCTCTCTCTCTCTCTCTCTCTCTCTCTCTCTCTCTCTCTCTCTCTCTCTCTCTCTCACACACACACACACACTCATACGCACACACTCCTCACTGCTTACTTTTCAGTTTTTTTGGTGTTTCTTTTCACAGTCAGTAATCTCTCCTTACCAGGAATTCAGGATGTATTTAGCTCCAAAAGAGAAAAAAATAATCAGAGCTTTAATGGGGGTCATTCATTTCAAATTGAACAGCAGTGTGGGCCCCGATGTGGAGCACAGGGGGTTTTAAAGGGATAGTTCACATCTTTAAAATCAGGGTTTCATAGAAAACGTACATCTGTTAGGTAGCTCTTTGAAAGACCTGAGTTTGGGGAAACTGAAGTTAATTTAGACAAGATGAACAAGCTAAAGGCTGATCTTAGTGGGGTCATGAGTAAAGTATTATTTATTTTGAATTGTTTTTATTTGATAGAACAATCTGTAGCGTTCCCAGTGACGTCTGCAGAAACATCATAATATTAGAACGTCCATGACAGAAATGTAAATGCTTATAAAATACTATTTGTTTGAACAACTATCAATGTTTTAGAAAAAAGTGATAATATGCAACTTTTTCATATTTTTAAATCTTCTCCTTCAGCCAGTCTGTGCTAATCTGACTCTTTACAGAGTTAATGAAAAGTCACTTAGCCCCATCTGGTGGTTAGATCCGGAATACCACGATTGCAAAATCTCTGTCTCCGTCACGGTACCCAGGAAGTCACGTGTCTCACGAGGGTTAGGCTAACCCAATGTAGCTAGCTGTTATGCTAGCTCTGGAGTGTTTTTAGCTCATGATTCCTGATTTTTCCCATCTCTCCCTGCTTGAACACAGCTGATTTCTTTGAAGGAGTAAATAACCGCTCCTGTAGAAAGCTATGAAGGCTGAGGAGACATTTCAACAGGTAGATTTAGGCGTTTAGAAGCTGAAACAATACGCTAACTTGTGTAATGCAGTGATTTAAAACGGACACCAGAGGGCGCCCAAAACAAGCAAAACTGCATATTATCACTTTAAAACTGTTTAAAATGAGCACCTTATTGGACTAGTCGTTTCCTGTTTGAATCTTTTAGTTTGTCAGTGCTTTAACATGTTGTCCCATTAGCTCTGTCAACTCGTTAATTTGTTAATGCATTATCTCATTAATCCATCATGTAATTTTCATCTTTTCAACCCATTAGCTCGTCAGTTCATACATTACCTCGTCCATCAGTCAGTGTGTTAATGTTAATTCTTTATTTTTCATTGAACCTTGATTTTGTCAGGAAAAAAGTCCTTGAATTAAAAAATCACTTTTAAAAGTGTGCACTGTCATTAGCATGTAAATTCATTGACTTGTAAATGACTTGGCTTCTAATTTATTTCAGTTCAACTAAGTTTATTTATGAAGTTCAAGTTGACAAGTCACCTGTAAACACTGAACGAAGCAACAGATCCAGATCGTCCAGATTCAGACCCGCTGACTGCAGTGAATAATAAAATGTCATTTACAGTAGTCAAACTGGCCTGTTATAAAGGAACCAGCTGATTGGACGAAGCCTCCCTTCAGTGTAATCCTCCATTCTGAACAGCACAGTAGCAGGGCGACAGTGGAAAGGAAAACTCCTGAGCTCAGAGTGGGCGGAGCCTCCTGCTGACTGGGGTTGACTTCCCAATCCGTATGTCCATCTATTAGTTCAAACTATTAATCTGTCAATCCATTTACCAGTAATCCATTAGTTTATCAGTTCATTAGCTTTTCAGTCCGTTAGCTGGTCAGTCAGTTACGCTGACTTCACACTGGATGCAGTGCGGTTGTGATGCTGTCAACGCACCGCAACCGCACGGCATTACCCCCACACCGGCTGCCAGAGCACCTGATCTTGGTAGTTCACACGAGTTCACGCAATAACAAGTACGTGTAAAAAGAGGAGCTAAACAAAAGCTACGCTCGTCTTCTTGTACTTTTGTTGAGGGTTATTTATTGACATGACTTGTTCTGCAACGAATAAACACACGTCATTTTTATATAGTTTAATGTTGTGCTTAATTAAGTCTTATGTTGTTTCTCTGTCTTTTAAAGATCCAAATGGTGCAATGTAGCTAAAGGTTTTATTTTGAAAATTACCGGATGCACTAGCATCTCACTTCCTGTCTGACACATGTAATTTATTTCACTTGATGAAAATCTGCATACGACCTCCAGAAAAAATAGACTTGTTGCAGAAAATTAACTTTGCTCTGCAGCTGGTGTGCAGGCTCTGATTGGACTCAGTGTTTTTTAATCCATGTGGAGTCCGCACCGCACCGCTCCGCATCGTACCACTCCGTACCACTCCGCACCGCACCGCTCCACACCACACCGCTCCGCACAGCTCCGCACCGCTCCGCACCGCACCGCACCGCTCCGCACCACTCCGCACCGCTCCGCACCGTACCACTCCGCACCACTCCGCACCGCTCCGCACCGCTCCACACCACACCGCTCCGCACCGCTCCGCACCGCACCGCACCGCTCCGCACCGCACCGCTCCGCACCGCACCGCTCCGCACCACTCCGCACCGCACCACTCCGCACCGCACCGCACCACTCCGCACCGCTCCGCACCACTCCGCACCGCACCGCTCCGCACCACACCGCACCGCACCGCTCCGCACCGCACCACTCCGCACCGCACCGCTCCGCACCGCTCCGCACCACTCCGCACCGCTCCGCACCGTACCACTCCGCACCGCTCCGCACCACTCCGCACCGCACCACTCCGCACCGCACCACTCCGCACCGCACCACTCCGCTCCGCACCGTACCACTCCGCACCGCTCCGCACCACTCCGCACCACTCCGCTCCGCACCACTCCGCACCGCACCACTCCGCACCGCTCCGTACCACTCCGCACCGCACCACTCCGCACCGTACCACTCCGCTCCGCACCGCACCACTCCGCACCGCACCGCTCCGCACCGCTCCGCACCGCACCGCACCGCACCGCACCGCACCGCACCGCACCGCACCACACCGCACCGCACCGCTCCGCACCGCACCGCACCGCACCACTCCGCACCGTACCACTCCGCTCCGCACCACTCCGCACCGTACCACTCCGCACCGCACCACTCCGCACCGCACCACACCGCACCGCACCACACCGCACCGCACCGCACCGCTCCGCTCCGCACCGCACCGCACCGCACCGCACCGCTCCGCACCGCACCGCTCCGCACGTCCGCACCGTACCACTCCGCACCGCACCGCACCACTCCGCACCGTACCACTCCGCACCGCACCACTCCGCACCGCTCCGCACCGTACCACTCCGCACCGCTCCGCACCACTCCGCACCGCACCGCACCACTCCGCACCGCACCACTCCGCACCGCACCGCTCCGCACCGCTCCGCACCCTCCGCACCGCACCGCACCGTACCACTCCGCACCGTACCACTCCGAACCGCACCGCACCGCACCGCACCGCACCGCACCCCACCGCACCGCACCGCACCGCACCACACCGCACCGCTCCGCACCACTCCGCACCGCACCGCACCGCACCACTCCGCACCGCTCCGCACCGCTCCACACCACACCGCTCCGCACCGCTCCGCACCGCTCCGCACCGCACCGCACCGCACCACTCCGCACCGTACCACTCCGCACCGTACCACACCGCTCCGCACCGCTCCGCACCGTACCACTCCGCACCGCACCACTCCGCACCGCTCCGCACCGTACCACTCCGCACCGCTCCGCACCACTCCGCACCGCACCGCACCGCTCCGCACCACTCCGCACCGCTCCGCACCGTACCACTCCGCACCACTCCGCACCGTACCACTCCGCACCGCTCCGCACCACTCCGCACCGCACCACTCCGCACCGCACCACTCCGCACCGCACCGCTCCGCACCGCTCCGCACCACTCCGCACCGCTCCGCACCGCACCGCTCCGCACCGCTCCGCACCACTCCGCACCGCACCACTCCGCTCCGCACCGTACCACTCCGCACCGTACCACTCCGCACCGTACCACTCCGCACCGTACCACTCCGCTCCGCACCGTACCACTCCGCACCGTACCACTCCGCTCCGCACCACTCCGCACCGTACCACTCCGCACCGTACCACTCCGCACCGTACCACTCCGCACCGCACCACTCCGCACCGCTCCGCACCGTACCACTCCGCACCGCTCCGCACCACTCCGCACCGCACCACTCCGCTCCGCACCGCACCACTCCGCACCGTACCACTCCGCACCGCACCACTCCGCACCGTACCACTCCGCACCGTACCACTCCGCACCGCTCCGCACCGTACCACTCCGCACCGCACCGCACCGCTCCGCACCGCACCGCACCGCACCACACCGCACCGCTCCGCACCACACCGCACCACACCGCACCGCTCCGCACCGCACCACTCCGCACCGTACCACTCCGCACCGTACCACTCCGCACCGTACCACTCCGCACCGCACCACTCCGCACCGCTCCGCACCGCTCCACACCACACCGCACCGCTCCGCACCGTACCACTCCGCACCGCTCCGCACCACTCCGCACCGCACCACTCCGCTCCGCACCACACCGCACCGCACCGCACCGCACCGCACCGCACCGCTCCGCACCGCTCCGCACCGTACCACTCCGCACCGCTCCGCACCGCTCCGCACCGCTCCGCACCGCACCACTCCGCACCGTACCACTCCGCTCCGCACCGTACCACTCCGCACCGTACCACTCCGCACCGTACCACTCCGCTCCGCACCACTCCGCTCCGCACCACTCCGCTCCGCACCGCCCCGCACCGCACCACTCCGCACCGCTCCGCACCACTCCGCACCGCACCACTCCGCTCCGCACCGTACCACTCCGCTCCGCACCGCACCACTCCGCACCGCACCACTCCGCACCGCACCACTCCGCACCGTACCACTCCGCACCGCACCGCACCACACCGCACCACTCCGCACCGCTCCGCACCGCACCACACCGCACCGCTCCGCACCGCACCGCACCGCTCCGCACCGCTCCGCACCACTCCGCACCGCTCCGCACCGCTCCGCACCGCTCCGCTCCGCACCGCTCCGCTCCGCACCACTCCGCACCGTACCACTCCGCTCCGCACCACTCCGCACCGTACCACTCCGCACCGCACCACTCCGCACCGCACCACTCCGCACCGCACCACTCCGCACCGCTCCGCACCGCACCACTCCGCACCGCTCCGCACCACTCCGCACCGCACCGCTCCGCACCACTCCGCACCGCACCGCACCACTCCGCACCGCACCACTCCGCACCGCACCGCTCCGCACCGTACCACTCCGCACCGCTCCGCACCGCACCACACCGCACCGCACCACTCCGCACCGCACCACTCCACACCGCTCCGCACCGTACCACTCCGCACCGCACCGCACCACTCCGCACCACTCCGCTCCGCACCACTCCGCTCCGCACCACTCCGCACCGTACCACTCCGCACCGTACCACTCCGCTCCGCACCACTCCGCACCGTACCACTCCGCACCGTACCACTCCGCACCGTACCACTCCGCACCGCACCGCTCCGCACCGCTCCGCACCGCACCACTCCGCACCGCACCGCTCCGCACCGCTCCGCACCACTCCGCACCGCTCCGCACCGCACCACTCCGCACCACTCCGCACCGCACCGCACCACTCCGCACCGCACCGCTCCGCACCGCACCGCTCCGCACCGTACCACTCCGCACCGCTCCGTACCACTCCGCACCGCACCACTCCGCACCGTACCACTCCGCTCCGCACCGTACCACTCCGCACCGCACCGCACCACTCCGCACCACTCCGCACCGCACCACTCCGCTCCGCACCGCACCGCTCCGCACCACTCCGCACCGCACCGCACCGCACCACTCCGCACCGCACCGCACCGCACCACTCCGCACCGCTCCGCACCACTCCGCACCACTCCGCACCGCACCACTCCGCTCCGCACCGCTCCGCACCGTACCACTCCGCACCGCTCCGCACCACTCCGCACCGCACCGCACCACTCCGCACCGCACCACTCCGCACCGCACCGCTCCGCACCGTACCACTCCGCACCGCTCCGCACCGTACCACTCCGCACCGTACCACTCCGCACCGTACCACTCCGCACCGTACCACTCCGCTCCGCACCGTACCACTCCGCACCGCTCCGCACCGCACCACTCCGCACCGCACCACTCCGCACCGTACCACTCCGCACCGCTCCGCACCGTACCACTCCGCACCGTACCACTCCACACCGCACCACTCCGCACCGCACCACTCCGCACCACACCGCACCGCACCGCTCCGCACCGCACCGCACCACTCCGCACCGCACCGCTCCGCACCGCACCGCTCCGCACCGTACCACTCCGCACCGCTCCGCACCGCACCACTCCGCACCGCTCCGCACCACTCCGCACCGCACCACTCCGCACCGTACCACTCCGCACCGCACCACTCCGCACCGCACCGCTCCACACCACACCGCTCCGCACCGCTCCGCACCGCACCGCACCGCACCACTCCGCACCGTACCACTCCGCACCACTCCGCACCACTCCGCACCACTCCGCTCCGCACCACTCCGCTCCGCACCACTCCGCACCGTACCACTCCGCACCACTCCGCACCGCTCCGCACCACTCCGCACCGCACCGCTCCGCACCGCACCACACCGCACCGCTCCGCACCGCACCGCCCCGCACCGCTCCGCACCGCACCGCACCGCACCGCACCGCTCCGCACCGCACCACTCCGCACCACTCCGCACCGCTCCGCACCGCTCCACACCACACCGCTCCGCACAGCTCCGCACCGCTCCGCACCGCACCGCACCGCACCGCACCGCACCGCTCCGCACCGCACCGCACCGCACCGCACCGCCCCGCACCACTCCGCACCGCACCACTCCGCTCCGCACCGTACCACTCCGCACCGCTCCGCACCACTCCGCACCACTCCGCTCCGCACCACTCCGCTCCGCACCACTCCGCACCGTACCACTCCGCACCGCACCGTACCACTCCGCACCGCACCACTCCGCACCGTACCACTCCGCACCGCACCACTCCGCACCGCACCGCACCGCACCACTCCGCACCGCTCCGCTCCGCACCACTCCGCACCGCTCCGCACCGTACCACTCCGCACCGCTCCGCACCACTCCGCACCGCACCACTCCGCTCCGCACCGTACCACTCCGCACCGTACCACTCCGCACCGTACCACTCCGCTCCGCACCGTACCACTCCGCACCGCACCACTCCGCACCGCACCACTCCGCACCGCACCGCTCCGCACCGCACCACACCACACCGCACCGCACCGCTCCGCACCGCTCCGCACCGCTCCGCACCGCTCCGCACCGCTCCGCTCCACTCCGCACCGCACCGCACCGTACCACTCCGCACCACTCCGCACCGTACCACTCCGCACCGCTCCGCACCACTCCGCACCGCACCGCACCACTCCGCACCGCACCACTCCGCACCGCACCGCTCCGCACCGCTCCGCACCACTCCGCACCGCTCCGCACCGTACCACTCCGCACCGCTCCGCACCACTCCGCACCGCACCACTCCGCACCGTACCACTCCGCTCCGCACCGTACCACTCCGCACCGTACCACTCCGCACCGCACCACTCCGCACCGCACCGCACCGCTCCGCACCGCACCACTCCGCACCACTCCGCACCGCACCGCTCCGCACCACTCCGCACCACTCCGCACCGCACCACTCCGCACCGCACCACTCCGCACCGTACCACTCCGCACCGCACCGCACCGCTCCGCACCGCACCACTCCGCACCGCTCCGCACCGCACCACTCCGCACCGCACCGCACCACTCCGCACCGCACCGCTCCGCACCGCACCACTCCGCTCCGCACCGCACCACTCCGCACCGTACCACTCCGCACCGTACCACTCCGCACCGTACCACTCCGCTCCGCACCGTACCACTCCGCACCGCTCCGCACCGCACCACTCCGCTCCGCACCACTCCGCACCGCACCGCACCGCACCACTCCGCACCGCACCGCACCACTCCGCACCGCACCACTCCGCACCGCACCGCTCCGCACCGTACCACTCCACTCCGCACCGTACCACTCCGCTCCGCACCACTCCGCACCGTACCACTCCGCACCGTACCACTCCGCACCGTACCACTCCGCACCGTACCACTCCGCTCCGCACCGTACCACTCCGCACCGTACCACTCCGCACCGTACCACTCCGCACCGCACCACTCCGCACCGCTCCGCTCCGCTCCGCCCCGCACCGCACCGCTCCGCACCGCACCGCACCGCACCGCTCCGCACCGCACCACTCCGCACCGCTCCGCACCGCACCGCACCGCACCGCTCCGCACCACTCCGCACCGTACCACTCCGCACCACTCCGCACCGCTCCGCACCGCACCACTCCGCACCGCACCACACCGCACCGCACCACTCCGCACCGCTCCGCACCGTACCACTCCGCACCACTCCGCACCGCTCCGCACCGCTCCGCACCGCACCGCTCCGCACCGCTCCGCACCGCACCGCACCGCTCCGCACCACTCCGCACCGCTCCGCACCGCACCACACCGCACCGCACCACACCGCACCGCACCACACCGCACCGCACCGCACCGCACCGCTCCGCACCGCACCACACCGCACCGCACCGCACCGTACCACTCCGCACCGCTCCGCACCGTACCACTCCGCACCGCTCCGCACCGCACCACTCCGCACCGCACCACTCCGCACCGTACCACTCCGCACCGCTCCGCACCACCCCGCACCGCACCGCACCGCACCGCCCCGCACCACTCCGCACCGCTCCGCACCGCACCACTCCGCACCGCTCCGCACCACACCGCACCGCACCGCACCACACCGCACCGCTCCGCACCGCACCACTCCGCACCGCACCACTCCGCACCGTACCACTCCGCACCGCTCCGCACCGCCCCGCACCGCTCCGCACCGCTCCGCTCCGCACCGCACCGCTCCGCACCGCTCCGCACCGCACCGCACCGCACCACTCCGCACCACTCCGCACCGCACCACTCCGCTCCGCACCACTCCGCACCGCACCACTCCGCACCGCACCGCTCCGCACCGCTCCGCACCACTCCGCACCGCTCCGCACCGTACCACTCCGCACCGTACCACCACTCCGCACCGCACCACTCCGCTCCGCACCGTACCACTCCGCACCGCACCACTCCGCACCGTACCACTCCGCACCGCACCACTCCGCACCGCACCGCACCGCACCGCTCCGCACCGCTCCGCACCGCTCCGCACCGCACCGCTCCGCACCGCTCCGCACCGCACCGCACCGCTCCGCACCGTACCACTCCGCACCGCACCACTCCGCACCGTACCACTCCGCACCGTACCACTCCGCACCGTACCACTCCGCACCGCTCCGCACCGCTCCGCACCGCTCCGCACCGCACCGCTCCGCACCGCACCGCACCGCACCGCACCGCTCCGCACCGTACCACTCCGCACCGTACCACTCCGCACCGCACCGCACCGCACCGCACCGCCCCGCACCGCTCCGCACCGCACCGCTCCGCACCACTCCGCACCGCTCCGCACCGCTCCGCACCGCTCCGCACCGCTCCGCACCGCACCGCACCGCACCGCACCACTCCGCACCGCTCCGCACCGTACCACTCCGCACCGCTCCGCACCACTCCGCACCGCACCACACCGCTCCGCACCACTCCGCACCGCACCGCCCCGCACCGCACCGCTCCGCACCGCACCGCTCCGCACGTACCACTCCGCACCGCACCACTCCGCACCGCTCCGCACCGTACCACTCCGCACCGCTACCACTCCGCACCGTACCACTCCGCTCCGCACCACTCCGCTCCGCACCGCTCCGCTCCGCACCGCACCGCACCGCACCGTACCACTCCGCACCGCACCACTCCGCACCGCACCACTCCGCACCGCACCACTCCGCACCGCTCCGCACCGTACCACTCCGCACCGCACCACTCCGCTCCGCACCACTCCGCTCCGCACCACTCCGCTCCGCACCACTCCGCACCGTACCACTCCGCACCGCTCCGTACCACTCCGCACCGCACCACTCCGCACCGTACCACTCCGCACCGTACCACTCCGCACCGCACCGCACCGCACCACTCCGCACCGCTCCGCACCACTCCGCACCGCTCCGCACCGCTCCGCACCGCTCCGTACCGCTCCGCTCCGCACCGTACCACTCCGCACCGCTCCGCACCACTCCGCACCACTCCGCTCCGCACCACTCCGCTCCGCACCACTCCGCACCGTACCACTCCGCACCACTCCGCACCGCACCACTCCGCACCGCACCGCTCCGCACCGCACCGCACCGCACCACTCCGCACCGCACCACTCCGCACCGTACCACTCCGCACCGCTCCGCACCGTACCACTCCGCACCGCTCCGTACCACTCCGCACCGCACCACTCCGCACCGTACCACTCCGCTCCGCACCGTACCACTCCGCACCGTACCACTCCGCTCCGCACCACTCCGCACCGTACCACTCCGCACCGTACCACTCCGCACCGTACCACTCCGCACCGCACCACTCCGCACCGCACCGTACCACTCCGCACCGCTCCGCACCACTCCGCACCGCACCGCACCGCACCACTCCGCACCGCACCGTACCACTCCGCACCGCACCACTCCGCACCGTACCACTCCGCTCCGCACCGTACCACTCCGCTCCGCACCACTCCGCTCCGCACCACTCCGCTCCGCACCGTACCACTCCGCACCGCTCCGCACCGCACCACTCCGCACCGCACCACTCCGCACCGTACCACTCCGCACCACTCCGCACCGTACCACTCCGCACCGCTCCGCACCACTCCGCACCGCACCGCACCACTCCGCACCGCACCACTCCGCACCGCACCACTCCGCACCGTACCGCTCCGCACCGCACCGCACCGCTCCGCACCGCACCACTCCGCACCGCTCCGCACCGCACCACTCCGCACCGCTCCGCACCACTCCGCACCGCTCCGCACCGCTCCGCACCGCTCCGTACCGCTCCGCTCCGCACCGCACCGCTCCGCACCGCTCCGCACCGTACCACTCCGCACCGCTCCGCACCGTACCACTCCGCACCGCTCCGCACCACTCCACACCGCACCGCACCACTCCGCACCGCACCGCTCCGCACCGTACCACTCCGCACCGCTCCGCACCGCACCACTCCGCACCGCACCACTCCGCACCGCACCGCTCCGCACCGCTCCGCACCGCACCACACCGCACCGCTCCGCACCACTCCGCACCGCACCGCTCCGCACCGCTCCGCACCACTCCGCACCGCACCACTCCGCACCGTACCACTCCGCTCCGCACCGTACCACTCCGCACCGTACCACTCCGCACCACTCCGCACCGCTCCGCACCGCTCCACACCACACCGCTCCGCACAGCACCGCACCGCCCCGCACCGCACCGCACCGCACCGCTCCGCACCGCACCGCACCGCACCGCACCGCTCCGCACCACTCCGCACCGCACCACTCCGCACCGCACCACTCCGCACCGTACCACTCCGCACCGTACCACTCCGCACCGCACCACTCCGCACCGCTCCGCACCGTCCACACCACACCGCTCCGCACAGCTCCGCACCGCTCCGCACCGCACCGCACCGCACCGCTCCGCACCACTCCGCACCGCTCCGCACCGTACCACTCCGCACCGCTCCGCACCACTCCGCACCGCACCACTCCGCTCCGCACCGTACCACTCCGCACCGCTCCGCACCACTCCGCACCACTCCGCTCCGCACCACTCCGCTCCGCACCACTCCGCACCGTACCACTCCGCACCACTCCGCACCGCTCCGCACCGCTCCACACCACACCGCTCCGCACCGCTCCGCACCGCTCCGCACCGCACCGCACCGCACCGCTCCGCACCACTCCGCACCGCTCCGCACCGTACCACTCCGCTCCGCACCGCACCACTCCGCACCGCACCACTCCGCTCCGCACCGTACCACTCCGCACCGCTCCGCACCACTCCGCACCGCACCACTCCGCACCACTCCGCACCGCTCCGCACCGCTCCGCACCGCACCGCTCCGCACCGCTCCGCACCGCACCGCACCGCACCGCACCACTCCGCACCGCTCCGCTCCGCACCACTCCGCACCGCTCCGCACCGCTCCGCACCGCACCGCTCCGCACCGCTCCGCACCGCACCGCACCGCTCCGCACCACTCCGCACCGCTCCGCTCCGCACCACTCCGCTCCGCACCACTCCGCACCGTACCACTCCGCACCGCTCCGCACCACTCCGCACCGCACCGCACCACTCCGCACCGCACCACTCCGCACCGCACCACTCCGCACCGCTCCGCACCGTACCACTCCGCACCGCTCCGCACCACTCCGCACCGCACCGCACCGCACCACTCCGCACCGCTCCGCACCACTCCGCACCACTCCGCACCGCTCCGCACCGCTCCGCACCGCTCCGTACCGCTCCGCTCCGCACCGCACCGCTCCGCACCACTCCGCACCGCACCGCTCCGCACCGCACTGCTCCGCACCGCACCGCTCTGCACGTAACAGCATCCGGTGTGAAGTAGCCTTTAGTTTGTCAATCTGTGAAGTTTGTTATCTTATGAATTTGTTAACTTAATTTGTTTGTTTTTCTTTTTTAACTTTTCAATTTGTTAGCTTGTCGATTCATTAGCTCCTTAGTGTGTTAGCTCTACAACCTGTTAGTCTTTTAATTGCTTAGCTTGCTAATCCAGTCATAATTCAACTGAATCTGTTGACAGGATTAATTGTTCATAATTCTCCATGAGAATTCACTCAACAAACTCTGAACTATCTTTTTTAGAAGCCTCCTGGTGCAGAAACACTCCTGAACTAGTTTCTAGTCAGCTCCTGACTGTAACGCGACACCAGGTCCTGTCACACCAGCTTGGCTATTTTTCATTCGCTCTGCTGTAGCAGTAAACTAACTCAGCCCAAACACATTTCTAATCTGCCATTTCTTCCATCCCTGTGAAGGATGAGATCAACAGATGATCTGCTCTTCACTCATGATCACTACCAACTCGTCACAGTGTGAGTACAGCTCGGCCTGATGGATATGTGTCTATAGACATAAGCCTGTTGTGGAGGTGCTGATGGTGCCAAGATAATCAGAAAGGATTTGCGGAATGCCTCGGCTGTGGCTGGGTTTCTTTTCTGAAACTGGAGCGCTTTGATTGCATTATGACTTCATTAAGGGAGTTAGTTAGCGCTGGAATAATATTTGGAATAAAGGAATGCAGCTCAGTGACAGGCCACACATAAATTAACATCATAGAGTCGTGTGATTATGAGGCTAATGTGGTGAATAAAACCATGGAGCGTGTTGCTGCCTGAATGGCTGGCTGCTGCAGGGCTCATAATTCTGGTATAGAAGACAACAGCCACACAGAGGTTTTTAAAAAGTCCCTAAAGCGGCCATCAACAGTCCAGAAACCTGGTTGGTGAGTGGTAAACACTTAACAGTTATTATTTTTTAGGCGGTCAGGAGTCCATGTGAAAATCTGGGCCTGCAAGAGGAAGAGGAGGAGGATGTTTTGGAAGACTAAGACCCCTTAAGATGGCTGCTGTATAGGGAGCTAGGCAGTTACTGTGAAGTTCTGATCCATTCATTGTCCTTTGGTGATGACATCAGCGTGCATGCCCCCGTGACATCAGGGCACCTCGTCGATGCTAGCACCCATGCGTTTCTGGATGGTCACCCTGCGGATGGACGGTTTGGACGTCAGGTCCGGCTTGGGCGGGAACTGCTCCAGCAGGATGCGCAGGACTGTGTCCATTTTCCGGTCCATCTGGTGAATCTAAATTTAAAACACAAAACCCGTTGGTTTAGTTGTAAGATAAACATGTTTTATGTACAGACCAGTATTATGACATAAACAAAGGGTGCCAGTGAGTTTGTGGCTCTTTCATGAAGCTGCCATCACAATGACAGGGTTGTGAGGGATATAATGACACGTCTCCTGGATGGCGTCTGCATGGTAAAGCCACTCATTACAGAAAGCTGTGAAGGTATATGATCTATGAGTGGGATGACAGACACACACGCACACACACAAGTCACCGTTTACATGCTTGGAAACTGTAAACACAGGTGTGTCACCCAATGGAGACATCACTGACAGGGTGCAGCAGCCTAATCACGGCATGGATCCAGATAAACGGCACCACCAAGCTAACATGAGTAAACACACCGTAGACTGGCTGGTGACACTGAAATACACTCAGCACACACACACACACACACACACACACACACACAGTGGTGAGTTTACTCTGGGACAACGTCCATTATTTAATCATACAAGAGCAGCAGCGCAAAGATCACAGTTTGACAGTTCAGACCTTCTTCATCGTCTCCTATAAGCAGATCCCAGCTCTCTGACAGATTCCACCTACAGTCTTATCTGATCTTAAGATTTTCAGGTTGCTCTTTAGGTCTTAAGATTTTTGAGACTCGGGACTACTTTATGACAAAGAACAGCTGTAAGCCTCCGCTGAACAGCGCAAGGACATGACGCAGCGACCCCAAAGGCGCCTACGTCCGTAAATACAAATCCTGGCTACTAGACTAAACCCGATAACAATTTTTAAAGATAATCTCTGTGTAACTCCTGATTTTGTGTTATTTTTCATCATCTGTGAGGTTTGAAAACAACGTTCGGATACGTGTTTATGGAAGCAGGTCTCCTTGGAGACGCTGCTTCATGTCCTTGCGCCGTTCAGTGGAGGCTTACAGTTCTTTGTCATAAAGTAGTCCCCAGTCTAAAATAGTACCTGTTAATTCCTTTCTGTTACTTTTTATTTTCACTTACAGTCGATACTGAGGTCACTAATAGAATAGAATAGAGAACTTTATTGTCTGTTTTACTATAAAACAGAAATTGACAAAGCTTCATAATCACTAGTATCACTACTGAGTGAGTTTTAAGGACTTTTTTCTCACTATGCTAGTTGTTACCATTCACTTACAGTGTTTTATGCTAAGCTAAAGGAGTACTGCTGGATCAGGATAACAGCTGGACTGGTTATCCTGCACTGATCTAACTATGAGGAATATGGGAACAGACAAAAAAAAAAATCACTTTCTGGTGGAATGTCCCTTTAAGGTTGCAGAACCAGATCTTGTGAATCATGCACTGCCTAGCATGTTCTAACCCTACAACCAGCAGCAGTGAACAGAGCTGTGATGAACAGACTGACAGGCTGTTGTCTTTAAAGACGTTTCATTCAGACACAATGAAGACATTCTGTTTTTAAAAAGCTGGAGATTGAAAATGGAATTCAGAACCGAAGGTTTTGCCTTGAACGTCATTCATTAAACATCAGCGGCCTGACTTCTACAAAGAGGTGAATAAAAAGCAGCTAGAATCTCAGAATGAAAAGCTTTTCGCAAAAGAAAAAAACAAACAAGATGCTCATTAACTGGGTGGTACTTGGATAAATTTAAAAACTTCACATGAAAACAAGAAGGTGCCACACTCAGTCCACAGATCTCTCTTAAATTTCAAAAGAGTTTCTACATCTTCACAGCGTTAGCTGTGGTTTAACCTCTCTACATATCGACTTTTCTCTTCAGATGTATTTTCAAGCATACATGCACAAATCAATACCTTCTGAGGGCTCCAAAATACTTGAGCAAAGAGTACCTCTTAAGTTATGAAATCCTGAACATTAAAGGACATCAAAGAACCTGAACATCTAATATCACAGGCAGGATGGATGATTCAGACTCCTGTCTGGACGAAACTCTGGCTGAGCTGCATAATGTCTTCAGGACACAGATGGGTAGTTAACATCAATGGCATCTCTATATGACCGCTCCTACTCCTCATCTTTTACTGTGTGAGCCTGACGGCCTGGACGTTTTTATAGCAGAGCAGGACGTTTAGCAGCTATTGCTGTAGGTGAAATATGAGCCAAAATAATAAATACAGTGTAAATCTCAAATATCAGGGTTAGGATCGCAAAAGAAATGAAACTGCATTATTATAGAACACTAATGGTCAAAATGTCAGACAAACAGAGACCAGAACTGATCTAAATGTCTGAACTTCAAAGTTTATCTGAGCCTCAAGGTTTACTGAGGAGTCCTCTGAATTACTAAGCTGACAAAAGAAACAGATGCTATTATGTAGGTGCTGTGTAGAAATCAGTAAAACTTCTAGGAATTTCTGATAGAGGATAGAAATGAATCAGGACTTCCTCCAGCTGAGAGTCAGAATCAGTAACAGGTCTGTAGGGCTGAGACGAGTCATCGAGTGGTTGGAGTTGCTCAGATATTAATGACTTCATGCTGCTCAGGGATCACGTGTTTCATGGGGACTGTTGTTACCATCAGACACCATGCTGACGCCATGTTGTGTGTGATGGAGGAAGAGAGAAATAACAAGAAAACAATCAGAGAAAAAAAATGAGCTAAAAGGTCAGAAATGTGGGATTAAATCAAAAAAAGAAGAAAAAACACAGAAACTAGTTCATCATGGGACGTCGACGATGTTCGTTACTGAAGTAATTCTCTGTCTTTACAACAAAACCATTGAAATGCAGAAGGACGTCTGGAAGGACGAACACCAGTTACATCACTCAAAGTGGGTAGAGCCTCTAGAAACAGGAAGTAGTCCTCTGACCGGAGCTACGGCCCTGTTCCAATACTCTCACTTTCACCCTTGTGCCCCTAAACTGTGCGTTCCCACAAAGGAATAGCATCGGTATCGGCAGATATCTAAATTCAGGTATTGGGATCGGACCGAAGGTGAAAACACGTGGATCCCTGTCTCTAACATGCCATTACTGAAACTGTAGTCAGACCTATTAGGAGTTTTCTTCAACAGCAGCTTCTCATTGATGCTCTCTCATAAAGCTTTGACGGTGGAGGACCTGGTCAGCAGTTGTTAGCGTCTCTCTCATCTCAGCTGATGAAGATTGTAACTCCTTCAGGACAAGACAGAGTTTTCTTTAAAGGTTCTAGAGATCCAGAAGGGTTTTCTCCCATCATGTCATTCTGTCTGGACAAATGAAACAAACAGTGACTGTTTCTCCTCCTGCATCGACCCATACAGCCTATTGCTGCTCCTCGTTTTTAATACGCTTTCCTCCAACTGTCTCTTCAAAGTTTATGAAATTCCTCTTTTCTCTTTCTAATATATCTAACATATGTTTTTAGAGCCACACCCTGAAACAGCACTCACTGTTGAACTCTGACTTCTTTAAAACGCAGTCATTGCCTTTAAAAGAGGCTTTTGGTGATGAACTCGCCTTTAGAATGAACAGTGGAGATTTTGGTTGAGTCCTGTGATCCAGTGACAGGTGATAAACCAGCTGTCCTCTGACCACAGACAACACATGAGACCGCCACACAAACCTGACGCTGCAGGGGTTTCCCCACAACTCCACCCAATCACCACGAGACAACATGGACAGGTTTGAGTGATTTTTGTTAAACACTTACAGGTCTTTTAGTTCAACCATCAGTAGTAATGCTTTCTTTAACTTTTTACCAGTGAGTTTCTAAATGTAAATCAATAGATAAATCATGAATCATCCATGGATTGCTGCTTTATTTGAACCTTTTGATGTCACTTTAAATATTAGCATTGAAATCTCTTCACTCCCTAAACATTAGTGATGTGACGTTCATGAATGAGTTGAATCTTCTGAATGGCTCTTCATTTTGAATGAGGAGAAATATGTATTTCACTAACAGAGCGATTAAAAAAGGTGGGGGAGTTGCACTATACGTATATACACACAACTCTCTGAAATGCAGAAACCTGGACTCATGTCAGTAGTTCAAGAAAACATGATGGAATGCACAACTGTTGAAATTGAGATGGAAAAAAGCAAAAATGTAATCGTCTCCTGTACCTACAGGGCTCCAGGCTCCAATATAGAAGTCTTTAAAGTAATCTATATCAGACAGACTAAATGACAAAAAAACATGGTTAATCTGTGGAGACTTGAATATCGATCTTCTAAACCACAAAAAACACAAAATGACAGCAGACTTTATTGATGCAATGTATGGTAGTATTCGAATAATAATGTACTGTCAAAGAAGCAATAAACCCTTCACTTCCATCTGTAATCTGTCCATCCAAAGTGGCACATTTCCAGAAAGAATGAAGCTAGCTACCACTTCATAAAGGCAGAGATAGATTTAATCATTACAGACCAGTATCAATACTTTCTCCAAAATATCAGAAAAATGGTTCACTTAAAAATTAGATGACTTCATAGAAAAAGTTGACTTGATTAGTGAAAAGCAGTTTGGGCTTAGAAAGAACAGGTCAACATCTCTAGCTCTGGCTGAGTTACAAGGAGAAATTATAGAAGCAACAGAAAAGAAACATCACACAACAGGGATCTTCATAGACCTAAAAACACCTTCGACACCATCGATCACAGCCTGTTACTCACTAAACTGCATCAATGTGGAATAAGACGAATAGCCCACAAGTGGATAAGCAGTTATCTAAAAAACAGAAAACAAATAGTAAAAATTGGAGATGCAGAATCAGGATAAGAAGTAATAAGAAGCGGCGTCCCTCAAGGCTCTGTTCTAGGCCCTAAATTCTTCATCCTATAATGGCATATGCAAAGTATCAAATATCCTAAAGCTTGTTTTATTTGCAGATGACACAAATATACTCCATACTGGCACAGACCTACAAAAAACAATCAATGAAACACAAACAGAAAGAACGGTTCAACAAAAACACACTATTCATAAACTGGAATAAAACTAAATACATGTTCAGCAACAAAAGGAAAGAAGAAATGCAAAAATATATCAATCAATGGAAATTCAATAGAAAGGTTAATGAGATTACATTTTTAGGAATAATACTTGATCATAAACTATCCTGGAAACACCACAGAAAATACAGAAAACAGAAAATATGCTAAAACATTTCGATACTAAACAAAACTGAACATGTCTTAACTGAACAAACATTGAACATGCTAAACCACTCATTGCTCACCGTACTGAACTTACTGTGTGGAAATATGGGACAACACTTCTAAAACCAAGACCAGACCTCGAGTCATTTTACAAAAAAGACCAACAAGAATCATCCATAAAAACATACCAGAGAACTGTTTAAACATCTGAAATCTGAAGACATAGTAAACATTTCCACTCTACACAAGGTCAAATACAAACTAGTATCTGATGATACTCAGAAATATTTCATACCAATTTCAAATGAGAAACCACAAAGAATAAAATCAGATTTTCAACAAATATTCTGTAGAACAACTCTGATGTTTATCAGTAAAAGGAGTGAAACTCTGGAACACAAGGAAACAGTCGCTTTAAAAACAGATACAAAGAAAATGATGAAGTCATAGGAAACATAAACGAATAACTCACAGTCGTAGCAGGATTACTTCTAAAACTCAAATTCATCTCATTGTTTTACTGTATAAAGTTATATCTCCATACTAACTGTGATGTTTGTAAATATTATGTATATACTTTTGTTATTTTTAATAACTTCTTATCAGGTGTCATACCAAAGACCAAAAAACGGGCTTTACATTATGTAAACAATGACTCAGCTGTTCTCTATCTTGATACTTCAACTTATCTTCTTTTAATGATCTTTTATTGAACTATTTTGATTTTTAGAATCTATTATCATTCCATAGTATTTTGATTCATTCTAAATTTTAATATTGTTTATGTTTTAGCTTTTTTATATTTGACTTTATTTTATGTTTTCCTTATATTTTGTATTTTATTTCTGATCTTATTGTATCTATGTATCATGAGGATATGGGATGGACAAATTAAGCATCGGCTTCAATCCATTACAGTTTCAATTGATCTATTTCAAAACTTCTAAGTGTACAATGACATCACTTATCGTTATAATGTGACAAATCGAAATAAATTCATTTATTCATTCAAACACTCATATTAAGAGCCCTTCTACACATTTATGTGCTCAAACGAACAACAAGCAATGAAAGTTTTATACATTTTTTTTAATTAGTTTGTTAAATGTTTTAAACATTATTGAAAAAACACCTTCTGACTGCAAGTGCTTTTAATTATAGAAATAAATGTAGATTATTTCATCATTCTGGAACAAAAAGAGTCACCTGGAAAGCACCGAGACTAACCACACACCTTGAACTCCTTATCTGGAGTACGTCTGATCTCTAATCAGTAATTCATGCATTTCCAGCCCCTGCAGGGACCAGTGGAGACATGAAGCAAGGGGACAGAGGTGGGGACGACACGGAGCTCCTGTTCACACAGGAACACCCTTCCTGAGCCACCTTCCTGCCCACCCTCTGGGACAGTGTGTCTGCTGTCTGCAGCACAACAAACACAAAAGCTGATAAACAAGAACGCACCAGCATCTCCTAGCTGGCTCGTCACGTAGCAAACAACCAACAAACAGGGAGAAAACAAAGACCCACATCCTTGTTGTGTCTCCAACTGTATTTAAAGTTAAGCAACACCCAGACAGACAGAGCCGTGTGTGTTGACTCAGACCTAATTCATGATAAGGTGTGATAACGTGGAGACAGTAAACTCTCCTGTCACTGCAGGGTTCATTTTCCCAACAAAGAAGCAATAAAAGCAACAGCTCAGGTCTGGAGCTTTACACCCAAACTGCAGCGATGGAGATTCTTCACAGATTCATCTCCAGGAATGCAACTCATAACATTTGCAGAAATGACACAAATGATCAGCGGAATGCATTACATTTTTACTATCAGACTTGAATATAAAAAACAGAAGGAAGGGATTCCTGCAGAGAAGCTTTCCGTTCACAAGCTGCTCTCAGAGCGATTCTCACTGCCATCTGTTGGAAGGTTGTAAAGCTGAGAAATGCTCAAGGCAGCTATCACTGCATTCTTTGAGCTGTGCCAAACTCTACCATTGCATGATTACTGACAAATGGAGACATGACACGCAAGAGGGATATGTGATACTAAATGGGTTCGAATAAGGGGAGCGTGTGGAGATCCAGACAGCTGTAATTGGGTGTTGTGAAGCGGTGTGGCTCATTCAGAGGCTGATACGCTCAAGTCTTTCAGCACTGACTGCACAAGAAAACATCAACAAAAAAGCATATGAAAGCTCCTCTTACTCCTCCTCCTGATATCTCTCTGTAATCTTCAGGGGAATAAGGATTGATGAGGAGAGAAAAGGAGTAAAATGCATGAAGAGCAGAGTGGTCAAGAAGGAAAGTCTACCAGCTGCAGACTGCAGCCTGTCCAGACTGTGCTCTTTAACAAAACAAGATTCCTGTCACTGAAACGCTGTCAGCTGCTGTATGAGACAATGGAGACGGAGCAGAGACAGAAACTCAGATAAGACTGGAGGAAACAGTTGTACAGACTCATAATGTGTTTCCAACCAACACCATCCTTAAAGTCTGGGTCACACAGGAGACCTCAGCACAGCGCCGCGGTGCCCCGAGCCCTGACTCTCTCCGTGAGAGTTGTCCTACAGAGACCGCCACAGCACGTCCCAGAAGCGCCGGTCCGCACCCCAGCGCTAAGGATAAACGCCAGTTCTATTTCTGCTCCATCTGAGACGCAGGATGTTGTGGAGTACTTTATGACACAGACAGTATGACAAAATGCTAAACTGCTACCAGTACGGCTAACGTAAACAACTGCCAGCTGTGAACAAGAAGCGATTCATTGTGGAGTATTTCTGTAATTGAGCTTTTAGAAACAGATCACTCCAATAAATAGCTCCACAGAG
>SSNR01000149.1:961804-986804 GCA_006937965.1 Callopanchax toddi | reverse complement strand
CAACCATCATCCATCCATCCATCCAACCAACCAACCAACCAACCAACCAACCAACCAACCAACCAACCAACCATCCTCCATCCTCCATCCATCCATCCATCCATCCATCCATCCATCCATCCATCCATCCATCCATCCATCCATCCATCCATCCATCCATCATCCATCCAACCATCATCCATCCAACCAACCATCATCCATCCATCCATCCATCCAACCATCATCCATCCATCCATCTATCCATCCACCCATAATTTAACAACAAATGAAAATGTATATATTTAAACAGTTGATCAGGGATTTAGATTCAAATTGAGTGAAACAACTCAACTTATTTAGAAAATTCCATCAAATCAACTGTTTTGAACATAAGAAAATTATGAATATTCTTAGAAACTTGAAAACACTCAGAAACCTGTATTTCCTACTCTGTGGGACCAAAGAGCACCAAAATAAAAGCCGACAGCAGAAAAACACAAACCTGTAAACCAGGGGGATCAAACTCAAGTCTTCAAGGGCCTCCAGGTTTCAGCTGTTCTTGCTCCAACACACCTGATTCAGTGGCTGTCACCTCTTCAGTACGACTTCCTACACACACCTGTCGATCACTCATTGGTTTAAATTAGGTGTGATGGAGCTGAGGAACATCTGAAAGACTTGATGTTTGTCTGACTGCTCTATGGTCTCACAACTCACCTTATTTTTAAATTTCAGTTTTTGTCACTGTTGTTCATGCAGTTCTGCGACTAATGACGATAATAAACTAATGGCCTCTGTGTGCAGCTATAAGCTATAAGTCTGCACCGTCTACTCAGTAAAAACTAAATCCTGTGTGTGTTTGGTCTTTAGAGGTTTCAGTTCAAGCTTCCTGCTGGGACTCTGATGTAGACTATTCACAAACTTTCCACAACTCACCCCGAGCACTACGATGACCTTAGAATGTTTGGCCTCTCTGGTTTCTAAAAGCCTGAATGCTCTGGCTTCCATCCAGATGAATAAAACAGCTGAAAACCACAAGCAATGGCAGTGAACTTGAGAAAACGTCTGTTACATGAATGCGACCCATTTGTAAAACATCCTCGATGCTAATCCTTACATCTTTGCTTCCTAAGTGCCCCTGACAGAAGCTGATGGTCCTGATGAAGTTTGTGTGTGTTGTAATGCTGATGCAGCAGCGAGTCAAATAAAGCCAGGTGAACTGGGGTTACGCTTTGCAAGATGAGTGAAAAAGTCAGAAATGACAGCCTGCATGAATAAATCCTAAACCAACATGTCAACTGTACTCAGGCTCACCAGCCCAGTGGACAACCGAACCGCTCCACCAGTGCCAACTGGAAAACAGAGCGAGCCCGGCTCAGATTCACCACGAGCCAGCCTGCTGCCAAAAAGAATGGATCTACTTTAACCTTGGCAGATACAATATGCTCTTTGTTTTTGCAAAACGGGAGAAGAGAGGCAGCAAGACAGAAGTAGAAGCAAAGAGAGAAGACATGATGATAGTAGCGTGAAGTGAGTGTGGGCTGAAGGAAGGAGGGAGCGAAAAGGGGAAATAGTGGTTATGTTTTAAAGAACAGGAAACTGAGCGAGAGCACCTGACGCACATGGTAAGCATCAAGGGCCGTGCCACGTGCCGCTAAACTGCAGCCAAAGCTCTTTTCTACAGCGGTGGTGCTAGGCGTGATGGGTTGAGGGGTGTGTATACGTGAGAGTGTGTGTGTGTTGGCTAATCTCTCTTCTAAGTGGACACACGCTCAATGCTGCCTTTGTTTCTGAAGTCTACTTTTCACAAGGATGTACAATCCCTCGTGTCCACTCCTCCTTCCCTCCTCTCTTTGTGTTCTTTTCCTTTTCTAACTCTGTTGTTCAGAGTTTTTAGACTTTTTGGGAAGTCTTGAGAGAACAAAAGGAGATGCAGCAAGGGAGCAGAAAGCGCTGCATGTCCAGCTCAGCAGACTAAGGTTCTGCTCTGCGTGGACCGTGTTCCGGGGATGGAAGCATGTCTGGAATGACCAGTTGGCCCCTTGCTCTGTGATGCACGCTGCAGTCCGTGCTTCAAGGCGCGCCCTCTCCCCCGGGGCACAGGTCCAACAGCACCTGCTCTGGGTGTGGATGTGGACTGGGCTGGTCTGGCCACTGAGCATACATTCCCCTGGACCTAGTCTGGTACAGACCAGGATCTGAGTAGCTTGGCTCATTTTAATCTGCACTTCCTGTTTCAGCGCCGGCGCATAATGGAGCAGATAGGACTAAATCATAGTAAGTGTCCCAGGGAACAAGACATCTGATTTGGGTTCCAAGTCCAGGAAACTCCCCAGACTTTAGTCCCACTGAGAACCTGTGGTCAATCCTCAATAGACGTGGACAAACAAAAACACACAAATTCTGACAAACTCTTACAGATTGATTATGAAAATGGTCTGCTCTCAGTCAGGATTAGGCCCAGAAGACGACAAGAAAGGACAAAATGCAGAGATCCACCGTGGACCGTTGTCTCTTCACATAAACTAAATGTATTTGTCAATGAAAGCTTATTTTACTGCAGTAACCAGAGAAAAATCACCACTCATTAGCAGAAGTGTGCATCGTTTTCTAAAATACATTGACCATAAAAGAGAAAAATGATTTTCATAAAACACGATAGTTGATGTTTTTTTGTAAACTCAACAGTTAAATATTGAATTATGCTTGAGAAAATCCGGAGTGGGGCCAAAGTTTGAACCAATATAAAACAAACTCAACCATCCATTGCACACGAAAACCATCAAACAAAACGCCATCGCTCCGTAAACACTCTAACCTCTTCTAGCATCTTTCTAGGAATCTGTCACCAATGCAGCGACTCCAGTCCCGATACTGAAGCTCCAGAAGAACTTTAAATGGTTTTTAGTATGTAAAGTCAAGTAAACATAGCGGGAGTCCGGGGGAGGAGGGAATGGGTGAGAGGAATACGCAGTGGGCTGAGGACCATTTGTCCTCAAAGACAGCTGGACGAGTCGGGCTCCTGTAACTGGTCCCCCAGTCCGGTGGCCCTCACGAGATCGTTGAGAATGTTTTCAGGTATCGCAAACGTCCAAACAAGCATCAACACAGACGTTCTCAGTTACCAACACTCTCCTCTTCAGGGGAACGTTTCAACATCCAATGAAGCAACGATGGGTTCTAATGTGGGAAGATGAGCAGTCGTCTCAGGACTCAGTAAGGACAGTTTGATTACATTCCTCTGTCCGCTCAGAGCTAATAAACAGCTCAAAAACCTCAAGACGTCTGCATTTCATCAGCTACTCACAGGCAGTGATTTGTTTTTATGCACATCCTCACGTCTAAAAGCACGAGGGTGAGTGTGTACTGGTGCATGTATACATCCAGGGTGTGGTGTCAGATTGGCTTCACACAGGGAAGTCTTTATAAGAAAGGAGCCCCCTGCCCCCACTTTGCCTTCTCACCGCCAGCTGCCACAACCACCAAATGCCCACCCTACCCCTCAAACACACACACATACACGAGCGCACACACACAGACACATAACCCCCCCCCCACTCCCCCCCCCCATGCCAGGCTGTGGTTGCAGCCAGCGTGGCATCGTCAGTCACCAGAGACGTGCCATGCTACTACGACCACTGCTGTAGGTCGGCCACACTGGGGCTTTGTTCTCTCCATCAATAGGCCAGTCAGCCTGATATTATAAACGATGGGGGGCGTTCCAACACTCCGCTCTAGGTTAGAGGATGACAGTTGAGATGGACACCGTCAGCTTTATGGCGTACACGTAGAAAATTATTTTCCTGAACGACACAGAGGCTGATTTTTACTCACATTTGTCACCTGATGAATTTCCAAACAGAGGGTCGTTGTAACTTCTAAGCCCTGCTTTGTACAGCAGTACTCAAACTGATCGTTTATCACAGGTGGACAAACACGTATGAATTAAGACCATTTTCCCTCCAGCTGCCGCCATGCCAGAGCAGCTACACACGTTTCTACACCTGAGTCAGAATCTGGCACATGTTTAGAGGAGCTACTAAAGGTGAGTAGATACACCAGACTACCGTTTGTAAAATTATTCATCCTGTTTATTTGATTTTTACACAAACACAGGCCACATTTGCAACTGCTTGAATTTTAATTTTGAAATATCTCTATGAAAACAGGTTTCATGACAAAGTTGTATCTCCTATTATTATTTCATGAAATTTGATTTATTGTAGGTGAAAACGGTCTGACCATTCTTCTTTTGAAATTTAAATCATCTTTAGTTTTTTTACTAAGACTGTGCTACTGTACAGCCTCGTCCTGTGTAATCTAATCTATGCGATAAATAATCCCTTTTAATTGGTCTAAATGACTTCTGGATCTGAATGTTGTTCTGTGTTTAATAGAGATTTAAAGGGTAATGTCCTGTATTTATAGAGCACTTTCTAGAGTGTTTTTACACTCCCCAAAGCACTGTACAACACAACAGTCACACACACACTCACACTAAGCTACACTGTAGTCTCAGCTGTCCTGGGGCACACTGACAGAGACCCACCAGGTCCCTCTGACCACCACCAGGTCCCTCTGACCACCACCAGGTCCCTCTGACCTCCACCAGGTCCCTCTGACCACCACCAGGTCCCTCTGACCACCACCAGGTCCCTCTGACCACCACCAGGTCCCTCTGATCACCACCAGGTCCCTCTGATCACCACCAGGTCCCTCTGATCACCACCAGGTCCCTCTGATCACCACCAGGTCCCTCTGATCACCACCAGGTCCCTCTGATCTCCACCAGGTCCTTCTGATCACCACCAGGTCCCTCTGACCTCCACCAGGTCCCTCTGACCTCCACCAGGTCCTTCTGATCACCACCAGGTCCCTCTGATCACCACCAGGTCCCTCTCCTGAGCTACACGCCATCCCACAGGTGTTTAAGGTCCAACATGTGTTTGATTCCTGATCAACACCGAAGATTTTGTCACTCTTAGCAGCAGCAGGGCCGGCCCTGGACTGAATGGTGCCCTAGGCGAAAAATGATTTTGGCGCCCCCTACTGCCCAGAACAGAAACAACGTAACTTTTGCAAATTCTAAGTAGTAAGCAATGTACTAAAGTTGGATAAACTTGAACTGATTACATTCATTCATATAATAAGTGGGGGGCACAACAGCATGATAGCCCTTTAGTCTTAGCTAACTTGCTAAATGATGGTCCAGGAAAAATGTTCACAATTTCATGTATATTAATTAAATACCTCTACTTTGGGCCTGTTTTTCCTCCTCTTCCTTTCTTCATTTCCTGAAGGCTGCCCCAGAGGGCTTGATTTGTCTTTTCATTCTGCCAGCGACTTTTAACAAGGTGCTATCACTGACAACGTCACAGACTCATCATGCATTATCTACAGTGTTGGGCAAGTTACTTCAAAAATGTAATGCATTATTTATTACTTGTTATTGTCATTTTAAAGTAATTTGTTACATTACAATATTACTGGTTTTTAAATGTAAGGCATTACACTACTTTTGCATTACTTTTAGTTTCTCTCACCAAAATAACTGTAAATATGGATTTGACCATAAATGTAGTTCATTACACATCCAGTGGAAGGTGATGTGATGGATACATGGAGATATACAACTATCTGGATATTAACCCATCCATCCATCTATCTATCTGTCCATCATTTATCATCCATCTATCCATTTATTATCCATCCATCCATCATTTATCATTCATCCATCATTATCCATCCATCATCCATATCTCTCCATATATCCCTACCTATCCATATATTATTCCATCATATCCATATACAGTATATTTAAATCTATAAACACATATCTCTCTGCACAAGCACCTTATTCATTAGTTTGACTGACTCCTACCTCCACCTGTCTGCTCCTCCCTCCTGCAGCAGAGGCTGCATGACGCGCGTTTCCTCTGCTCAGTGGGCGAGAGAGTGAACTCTCCAACTTCTGACGTGAATAACAGAGTGACTCTTTACCATGAAACTTCTTCTCAGTTCGCTCCCTTCAGTTTACGGAGCGCTGCATGCGCTCATATGTCTTAACGCGCCTTGGATGCCGTGAGCGCGCACGACTCGGGCCGCGTTTTCCCTCTGGACCGAGTTCAGAACCGAACCACGCATGAGTTTCGGACCAGACAGAACCGGACTTGTTTCACTGGCTGCAGATTTACTCCTCTCTGCTCTGACCACATTTTTCGCTGAGTGACGTTTCTCCTCTGAAGAACCCACCGCCTCAATCCGGTTAAACGTGCACTGTAACGCGCACTGACGTTAAAATATTACAGCTTTTTTTCTGTAATGCCTTACATTACTGCGTTACCGAAAAAAGCAATGCATTACAGTAATTAATAACCTTTGGAAGTCGTTACTCCCAACACTGATTATTAATAAACAACCGGACGGAGGGGTGCGCGCAGCGCGCCTCTCCCCCCCCTTACCTGATCACAGCGGCAGCAGCAGGTAGCCATGGGGCGCCACGTTGACTGTTCATGCAGCAAAAGTTGTGCTTTTTTATTTATTTATTTAGTTTATTTATTTATTACGGTACTTACTTTGCTCTTTACATGAGATGAATGGTGTGTTCAGCAGTTTCTCAAAATAAATAAATAAAAACATTTTTAAAGGGACAATTTGGCGCCCCCTCCAGCAGAGGGCGCCCTAGGCAATAGCCTAATCAGCCTATGCCTAGAACCGGCCCTGAGCAGCAGATTGGACTTTTTGTACTTTATGACTTGTTTGAGCAATAATAATAACTTTATGGAGACTTTCCAGTTACATGCATTTAGTCCCTTAGTTATCTGTAAGCTGCCTCCTACTGTCGGAGCCCCGTAAGCCTGAAGGACATTTATTTTATCAGTGACTCTGCCTCAACATCCAGATGTTGTTCAATGCCTTTCAGGTATTTCATCAGAGTCGACACTACTGTACAACAAGCTGCTAAACAAGACTTTCAATGTAATATGTAACAGACAAGAATGCAACGTAAACAGGAACTGAGTCCAGCAGAGCCAGTTATAGACGATGTGTGTATTCCAGACAGAGAATTCCCCGTACCCCCCCACCCACCCACCCCCAGCCAGCTGTCCATCGTGCCCAGACATTAGCCAGAGCCTGGTGCCACGGCCTCAACAAGTGTGCCAGCTGATCTTTGGGGGCTGGAGCCAGTGTGACCTCAATCAAACCCCCTTTCCCTTTAAACAGCTTTATTCAGATGGGAAGTTTTATTATTACTATATTAATATTATTATTATTCTGTGGTTTAATAGTTGATCACAGACCACCAAAGCATCGGTTTCTAAATGTGACTTTCTCACTCCCTTATCATCACTGTCAGGCACAGAATCTACAAAAATGCAACTTTGTAGGAAATGAAAATCAGTTATTTTCCCAATTAGAAACTCATCAGAAGCTCATTTCGACACTTTTCTTTGAAACGTCATCCATAAACCCACAAACTGATGTGAAAGATGAGTAGAGAAGATTGATACAATAACATGAAAATGATGAAAAATGGAGATATGAGGTTTCAGGCTGACAGCGACACCCTATTTGTTATGAAGACGTTCTGCTGGCTAAGAAGAAGACACAAGAAGCAATCCATGTGGAATCGTTTTCCTGGCTTTTTAGGGGAAGATGTTTTGATGTCCTAAATGTTGGAGAATGCTGAGGGGAAACGGGAGCTGTGTTTTTAGAGAGCGGCCGGTCAGAGCAAGAACGCTCTCAGGAGCGCGCTCACTTAACTATAAATTACAGATTAAAAGCAAAATCAAGGAAAAATGTGAATGAAGTTTTTCCCTTTAGGGATTACCAAATGCTGCTGGAATGGAATGTGGGCTGCTTAGCTCTCCATTCACAGGGAACACACTGCCTGGTGCCAGTTCTGATACAAACGTTAAAATAACTCCATCAGCTTTAGTCATTCTTCCCTAAACTGGGCCTGCCAGGCTCAGAGGACAAAACATAAAAACCATCAAACTGATCCAATCTAAAGTATTTCATTTATGCAGCAAATGTAGGCTAAAATGCCTTCATCTCTAGCACCGCCTCAACTAATAAAATAGCTTGTTTCTGTGTGAAAGTGTTATATAATTACTATCTAAATGCCCATTAGATATGAACAGCCTCAGTTTGCTGAATTCAACAGATCACAAACTGCAGCGACCCTCTATTATCCGACAGATTACCAGAGAGCGCAGCATAAAGAAGTATGTTTGTGACCAGAACAGAAATCCTGGATTTAGGTTGTGAGATGATGAAGGTTTGAACCGCTGGTAGACTACTGTCACAAACTGGCATCAAACCACGTTTGTCCTTAAAGCAACCAGATGAAGTATCAGGATTAGTACTTTCATCAACAATCTGCCATGTCCAGTCCTCTCTGCTGCCATCTGCTGGACCATCTACAGCTGGAAAGGGCCAATTTTATTTCTTAACTATTGTTTATATTACTAATTAGTAAAACTAACTGGCTATTATATAGTTGTTGTATTGATATTTGCCAATAAATAGTTCAATTTTAAAAACAAGATATTTTTACTTTCATTATTTCACATTTCAGGTTTTAATGGGTTAATATTGTGAGTGGAAAAGAAACCTAATTACCCAGTTTGTGACAAAAAAAACATTGTGTGTGTGTGTGTGTGTGTGTGTGTGTGTGTGTGTGTGTGTGTGTGTGTGTGTGTGTGTGTGTGTGAGATTCAAAGAAGAGCATGTTGTGATAGGTCCCACAGATGGGTCCCATGGCGGCGCTGCATCTGAGTAGAGTCTTCCAGTCCCCCAAAAAGCAAAGCGCCGTTGAACGCAGCTTGCAAAATCACGCGATAGTCACAATATCTCGCGGGAACTGAGAACAGGAAGTATGAAGCGCATCAGTTTGCTCAAAACTACCGTGGTGTTTTGTGGATTCTCTTTTAACTCTTCAACAACGGGTCAGTGAGCTGTTTATTGGAATAGTCTGTTTCTAAAAGCTCATTTACATAAATATGAAACGCTCCTCGTCCATGTACTGGCGGTTGTTTATATTTGCCGTAGTGGCGGTTCAGCGTATTGTCGTAGTTTCTGCATCACCACCATCCATAATGTCGTGACACACTCGCCTCGGCTCAGAAATAGAACCGTTGCGTATCTTTAGCGCCATGGAGCTGACCAGCGCATCGTGGCGGATCTAGGGGGACTACTTTATCTCATTATAATGTAGGGGTGTAACGAGATCTCGCGATATTAAAACGCCACGATATTTCTCGTTGGGATAAGTTCGATCTCGCGAACCCGCATGACCTGATTATGTCATTATTTGCATTTGGGCACGCGAGTGAAAACGTCGCTCCGAAAGCGAAAATGAAACTTAAAACGCTGCCGTTCATATCACTGTAAAGCGCTCAGATGTCCTGTTAGAAAATCGCGTGCCTGCTGTGGAAAAGTAGAACAGCTGGGGGCTTGGTGTGTGGCTCGGAGCAGAAAGACATGGATCCCTACGCTGAAACCTCCCTGAACTAAAGGACAGACTGACAGGAGGAGGAGAGGAGACAGAGAGGTGTGTGCATCTGAAAACAATCCATATGAAACACTATTATCACTGAATTAAACAGTTTTATTCTATAAAATGAAAAGCTTTTCTTAGCTTTGCATTTATTTTCTATTAATGATCAAATCCTTTAAGGATTTAGTGAAGTTTAACTGAACTGATTCTAGTTTTCAACAAGAAGAGAGAAAAGAAAACAGACAGAATAACAGCATTAGAGAGGTGAGAAGTGGTAAAGGACTGAAAACACGTGGACATAATGGGGGGACATGTCCTCTGCACTTTTTAAAGGCAGTTTAGATCCCTGTAGTTTTTACTGTCAAAAAACATAGTTATACTATTAAATGGATACTGGTTGTTTATAGGTTTAATATCATGGCTCTGTTTAAACAGTTCAAACCTCTCCTCTTCACCTGAAATCTAATTTTAATCTTTGGTGAGACAGGAGAGGAGGAGAGAGACAGGGAAAAAAAAAATCATTTGTAGCAATAGTTTGATCTTTGAAAAGTTCTTGAAAATGTGATTAAAATCTCATCTTGTGAGTTTTCAGTATTGTTACACCCCTACTGATGAGATTCAAGAAATCAGGAACAGAAAGACATCAGTTGAGTTTGTGGAAAAACTTCTAAAAGTCTGGAATAAAAGCGTTTTTTATTGCATAAATTTGATCTTTGAAGTTTTCTTGAAACTATTATCAAATCTCGTCTCGTCTCGTGAGTTTTGGATCTCGTCACACCACTATTAGAATGGTTTCTTTTCAAAATCACGGCTCGAGCCCTACTCAGCGCAGCACAGATGTCTTGTGTGGGACTCAGGCTTAAGGCTGATGGTGAAGAAGATTTATCTCCAACCTAGCTCTACTTTCATCCTGGAGGGGAGCGGTTTGATGTAGTGGCTACATCAGAGTTCAAGCTCCTATAAGGTCTGACTGGACTGATGGGCTAACAGCTCGTCTGAGTGCAGCCCAAACACCACCAGCTGCCATCTTTAAATGAGTCATTTGGGCATGAAGTTTATGAAACTTCTTTTGGACCTGATCCCTGTGGCTGATATTTACTACACACAATACTATATAATAAAATGCAAATTTGAAAAGTTCAGCAAAAACCAATCCGTTGTTTTTTTATATTATTTGTTAAATAGTCTCATGGTTGATGGAAGAAATGAGTTTGCATTAGTTGCTATGAAGATGGAACAACTTTTTAAATCTTGTTTATGTGGGGCGTCTTGTTTCCGTGTCTCCTTCCGTGCAGCCATGTGTCGACCTCAGCTCGCTGAGGCATTAAGCTCCGCCCACTCAGAGCCTGGTTGTGAGGAGGGTTCTTCCTGTTTACAGGGAGTTGTTCCTTGTCGAACTCATAGTTTGCTGCTGTGACTGGAGGATCACACTGAAGTAACAATCAGCTGGTTCCTTTATAACGAGACACTTTGACTAATATTATAATCAATCTCATTTTATTACAGCTGAATCACACTTACTGCCTGAATCTGGACCTGAAAGGATCAGGATTTGTTATTTTGTTCAGCGCTGTGAGATGACTGGTGTTGTGAACTGGAGTTCATAAATAAACTGAAGTGAATTGAATTATTGTTCACATAGAAGTGTGTTGGTTTTACGTTTGATCCTACCTGTTATCTCTGCTCGAACTGTAAAATCAGTAACTTCTTTTTGTTTTAGGCACATACTGGGGGTACAGACGGGGCAGAGGGACTCACAGCTGTTTTGGTACAGTCCCCTTTAGTACCTCGTCACTGTCATTTGAGAAGGCCACTCACCTCCTGGTAGAAACAAGTAGTGAGGACAGACTCACATGCTAGTGTCCGCATAAAGTAGAGGTCTATCCCATGAGCTGCTGCTGTGCATGGCCAATGTACCATCAGCATCAACAACCTCACTCATTTTGATTCATAGCATCGCTGCAGTCGGGATTTAAACGGATTACAGAGCATGAATCAGACAATTCAGACTCGGAGTTTAGCCGTAGACATGGGCTCTGTGTGACACCGGGGCCTTTACAAGGCCACTAGTGTGTGTGTGTGTGTGTGAAACTCATGTGAGCACATGTAAGCGTGAGTTTCTGCAAACACCACCCGCCTCGTGCACACTCATGTCCTTAAGCTATTAAACACACAAGCAAACATATGTACAGTACAAGACAGAGTCACACACCGGTCCCCCCACCTGTTGCTGCTCCAGCAGCAATGTGGGACCCTTTAGCCTCCAGCTGCTGGCTTTGGAACAACACACACACACACGCACACACACACACGCAACTCCTCGCACATGCTCTGAACCAGGCTGAGTCTTATTTTTAGCTTGTAGTAAACAGAGAGCTAGAATTTCATCTAACAGAGCTCCCCTTGGCTTTTCTTCATTTTCCTCCTGTAATATCACGCCACGCTGACACACTCGCTCCACTGTGACTGAGTGATGGAGCGACAGTCAGACACACTCCGCAGCCACGGCAGTGACTCCAAACCAGGCTGGAAATAGAACAGACCCTGTGAATTATTACTTCTTTCATCCAACGGAGGCTATTTTAGGTTTGTTTAATAGAGGGAACTAAGAAATGTGTGAGTGAGAGAGAGGAAACATCACTTGAGAAAGGGGGGGGGGGGGAGAAAAGGGTGTTGTGCAAAATGCTCTGAGTAAGCACACGTCTTAAAGAAAATAGGGGAAGTCGCACAAGTTGGGAAGATAACCACGCCCCTTCACAGATTTGTGGGACTAGTTCAGGTCACACATCACGCCACTTGAGGTCATACAGTCTGTCACGCTGCCCCAGGTGAAATGAGTCAGACAGAAACAGCAGCGTCAGGCTCTTCTCTTCCACAGTGACCTCAACCACATCTTTTACACAACCTAGGAGCGCTGACTGAAAAAAATCTGTTTCCACACTCAGAGGACGCCAAACGAGACAAACCTTTTCTAGTGGGTATACTCTCTCTCTCTCACACACACACACACACACACACACACACACACACACACACACACACACACACACACACACACACACCCCTGAGGGATTTTCCATTTAATAGAACCAAGTAGTGTAAATGGAGTTGTGTGGCAGGAGGAGGAGTGCCGACTGATCCAGGCTGCTGTGAACCTGCAATGTTTTACTTCAAACATCATTTCAGGAAACGTGTCAGAAAAGTGCTTCATGATGCTTTTATTTTAAAAGTCATCCATAAAAACACAAACACATATGGAAGATGACCAAAAGAGAGGATTTATGGAAAAAGATGAAAGTGATGAAAAATGGAGATTGGAGGTTTTAGCCTGACAGTGACGATATGACAAAATAAAAAAAGGTATTTAATATCAACACTGGAATAAAAAACAACTTTAGTTTATCATGTCTATAGTTCAGGCATTTAGAAGTTTTTATGTAATAAATTTAAATAATCACTGACTGACCTGAGTTCACATTCAACTTGACTGATGAGCTAAAGCTCCTCGAGCAGCCAAAACTAAAGTTTATTGCTTCAATTTGAAAACGGCTCAAATCTCCTAAATTTCATTCATGCTAACATTTTATAAACATGTCAGATTTGCATTTTACAGTTATTCTGAGCCAAAATCCTGAGATGTTCCTAACAGACCCCGAGATAGTGCTGCTGGTGAGATTTATTATACGCTTGTAAAAACAGAATGCCATGACAGGAGTGTAAAGGCTTATAGCATTTAAATGAACTGCTATGGCATTTTGGAGACTTGTCATTTTAAGATGGCAGAAATCCATCTTGGTTTTAGCTGCACTCAGACTAGCCCTTAGCTCATCAGTCCTGTTGGACGTCAACGTTTTCTTTGTTTGTTCACAAAAACATCCTTTAACTTGTCCAAACAGTGGAGGTTGTCCTCACAGCTCATTCTGAACCCCTGGTTTACGACCTCAGTAGTAGAGAGGGTCACTTCTCACTTCCCAGCATGAGTAAGCAGAGATCCATCAACAACTTCCTCTAAATCCAGCCTGAGTCAGGAGGTGGCTGATGAGGTTAACCAATGGAAAACTGCAGGAGGAAATTCCTGTGACTCAAAATGTAAATGTGTCAGTGGGTCTTCCTGATTTCTGTAACTCATAACTCTGACTCTCACGGTCTGGAGGGCTCGTATTGTGACAACACAGAGCAGAATGCTTTACTGGTTCTGAACAACGACGGAGGGTCAGAGCCGTGATCCTGATCAAGCTCTCTCTAGCTAACGCTAACATCCGGACCACTCCTGCCAACACACTACTGAACATGCTGGTGAAGGTTCTCAGTCATCCAGGTCATGGTAATCCAAAGAGAGGTTTCAATGAAGGCATCTGGATTCTTTGGTTCCTTCAGGACATTCCGCTACTCATCCGAGGAGCTTTGTCCAGGTGCCTTCATTCGAATCCCTTTTTGGACTCTACTGAACCATCAAACCAGGACTTCTAGACCCCTGATGGGTGTGGAAGCTCCTGACGGCACCTCCAGTCAATGAAAGGATAAATCTATTCATTTTAAGAGTTGGAAAGAAGAAAAACAGCAATCTGCAGCAACATTTAGCTACTAATGATCTAAATCCTCCATCTGGACACTCGTCTGACATGACACTATTTTCAAAGACAAAATAAAATGTGATACAATGTGAAAACATATTTTCATTGGATTAAAATCTTCAAGGTACTTTAACTTTGCTTAACTAAAGACAAAAATACAAATCAAACAAATATTACTGGTTAAGACAGCATTGATGAACTAGACTGATGATATGAAGGCATCTGTTTCACATCTAATGAGCTTCAAAGGAAGATAAAACCTTTTTCCAAGACAGAATCAAATTAATGTATTCTTCCTGGTCAAAACATACAATAATTACATTGTGAATTCATCAGTTTATTATGATCACCCAGCATCCAGTTCATGAACTACATGATGGGTGATTTAAATGAATAATGAGACAAACGAACCCTGTGTAGATAAACTGTCTCCCTGCACTGTGATCCTAAACCCACCTTTTTATTTACTTAAATCTATTAATGGTCTGCAAGTCTGTGCTGACAGAAAAAAAACATAACGGTAAATACTTCATGTTAAATGACTATAGGACCATTATCAAGGACAGAAACTTCTGATCAGGACGTCCCAGTTAGCAGTGATCCAGACCAGTAGCTTCCTTTAGCCAGGCGGTTTACCTCCACAGAGGGGAAGGATGTCACTCCGACTGCCTGTCTGGACATATTTATAGGTCAAGAAACAAACAACTATCATCCAGACAACACAGAGCTAAAAACTATTTATTTTTCCTTTGCAAAATAAAATGAAACCATTCAGATTAAGGCAGTAAACAGCTGGGATTCTGGTGGGAGGCCAAGAGCAAATAAACATCTCAGGAAGGAAGACAGAGCAGAGGGCTTTTCCTCAACACAAACTAACAAGGTTTGTTTGTCCTGTTGCCCTCTTGACCTGTGTTTACAGTGTAAACTGTTAGCTCAGCAGTTAGCAAACAGCCCTGATGGGTGATACTGATCATCAGCTGTAGCGTCACTTATCTAGTCCTGTCAGACGGTCATGTGGCGATGGAGGAGGTACTACAATCCCTAGAAAACTAAAATCACTTTTAGTTGAAAACGAAGCTGCTGCACAAGGTTTTCTATAAAACAGTGATGTTAAAGATAGAGCTTATAAAATAATCAACACCTGGATTGGATCTTTTAGTCAGGAAAAGGACCCATTCTTTACATGAAAGGGGCATTTTTTTTATCATGATTCTCAGATCAGCCCATCAGAATGAAACAAAAGGACCACGGCATCAGGGTAAAGCTGAACCCGTCACATCTCCAGCTGATCAGTGCATTAAAGGATCAACACAGTGTAATATCACCGATATGAAATGATGAAACTGGGTGGAGCACAACAACTCATTTGTGCATCAAAGTCATCTCATTTTCTCAAGAAATTAAAATATATACATTTAATCTATAATGAATTATTAGATTAATTCCAGTTGGATTTATGTCCTGGCAACAGATTTAAAGAGAGCTTGATTTGATTGGCTGGCTGAGACAGGATGAGGAGACATATTAGAAGATTTTTCACTTTACATGCATGTTATTAGTCCTGCACACTGACCTTTGACCCCATCAGGGGTTTATGATACGGGAGAGTTTTGTGTGTCTCTCCTTTCGTTATGGCCTGATGAGCCAGGCTGTAACAATAGGAGAGACGCACACAATGTAAAATATAATTTATTACATCTAACCTAAAACTAAATCGCACTCAAACAAATGGTGGTTGACCTGTGAAACAAACAAAGGTTAAATCCTATTCAAACTTAAGACAAACTGAAATGTGGCAGCATACCTGAGGAGGAGAGCAGAGCAGAGGGTAAAGCAAAAGGCAGGGTTTTCAAAGCAGAGGCTGCAGGTGCTGCTCATTGCAATCAGCTGCAACCAGTAAGGACCTGATCAGCCCCACTAAGACCCTGAGGGTCGTAACAATGCACCACCACAATGGATTTGAAATGAAACAAACACAATGTGCTCTAACTGCAGCTTTAATTTGAAGGTATTATCATCCAAATCAGGTGAACGGTGTAGGAATTACAAGAAAAGAGAATAATCACTCATCGGGGCGCACACAGAAAACAGATCTACGTGTTCTGAACATCAACATATGAATATGAAACTGAGTTGATTCAATTTGGAAAAAACTCTGGTGGGTTTTGTCAGAACCGATGGAACGTTTAGCAACAACGAGGACGAGAGGAGATTTAAGTCTGCATGCACCTCCAGCTTGAGAAGCAATCAGTAAAACCCTCCCCGGTTAGTGGTGAGGCACAGGGTTTAATGAAAGGCACACACATGCACACACACACACACACACACACACACAGGTGGTGTTTCACTTTCACTCCAGAAAGAAAGTGAGTGACTGGCTTAATGCGACTGGGCGCCCTCAGTCCTCACACATCTGGAGAGGGCTAACTGGAGGGAGGAAAGGAAAAGGAAGGGGAGGAATGTGAGGGGTGGTGAACGGGGGAAAGGAAAGACAGTGTGTGTGTGTGTGTGTGCGCGTGTGTGTAGAGGGTGGCGTGATATGTGCTCTGTGGTTGTGATCTCTTCATTTCAGTGAACAAGAGGGTGCTTCTGTATATGTGAAAAGTGAATACAGACGGGCCACAGCTTCAATATTTTCCCCCCAATTTCTTTTCTTAGCTTATAGATAAATGCATTAAAATTTTTGCACAAAAACCCCCAATAATAATTTGGTGTCAAATTGTGATAGTTGCAATAAGTGGGATACTAACCATGGAAGATGCTTCTGGACCTTTTTTCAGTTATTTTAAATAGATTTTGTCTTATTTTTATTTAAAAAGTGTCGGTTTATAAAAATCTGGTCACATAATTAGTCCCAAAATTAAATATGAATATTTATCTGGGGGGTTTGATTTTTTTTTGCATAAAAACTGAGGCATGAGGAGTTTTGTATTTTTTAGGTAAAATGACAAATGTTGAAGGAAATGGATAAAGGAGGCAGAAAAAAGCTATACGAAGGATAAAAGAAAATACAAAAACAGAAATCCACTTATTAAATTGAATGCTGTGTTTTTCAGGCTGGTTAGAATTCAAAAGCCTCCATCAGTGACTCTTTCTGCAGACTTCATCCAAAAAGGCATGATTTCAGAAATGTTGACACAAGGATACACACCTTTGATCATCAAAGACCAACACAGAAAGCCAAACATCGTCCCACACCATGAAAGAGACGGAAAACAAGCCGACTGAAATGGACTTGATCTATGTGGCAGCTCTGTTTTAGTGCCAGTTTGGAAAAAAGTAATTAATTCAACAGGAAGGAAAGTCAAGGCCTTCAAATGTATTTTTCCTTTGCCGCCTGGTGAGCAGTGTGACGGCGTAGAGCAGAAGCTTTTCATCTGTGTGTGTTAGGAGTACTTCACAGAGGGTTGTCACCAAGTTCGTTTGACCAAGGAGGAGTCCCGTCATGCAGCTGTGCAAATCTGTCTGAGAACCATGTCTTTGTGTGTGTGTGTGTGTGTGTAATGTTATTGTCTCTATTTAGAAACCTTATAAAGAATTTAACAGCAGGTCTGGTCCAATAGCAGGCTAATGGCCCTACATGCTCTTGTGACACGCTGATGGGTGCAGCCCCATTGGTCCCTCATGGCCCTCCAGGCTCATCTGACTTCTAAAGCTCTGAGAGATCAGGCTCCATCTTCTTTTAGAGACCTTCGTGTTCCAGATGTCTCCATCAGAGCTCTTCACTCTCAGACTGCAGGATTACTTGTGGTTTCTAGTAGAATGGGAGGCAGAGCTTCCAGTTCTCATCCGTGAGGCAGAAACCCTGTTTACTTTTAAGAAACTTCCCTCTTTGATGGACCCTTGGATCAAATTATTGTTGGGGACACATCACCTCCGTCCACGTCAAATCTACCTCCATGTTTCATTCATTATGGAAAAACTCATCCAAAAAACCTGATCCCTAAATGTGAAAACTGGTTGTCAACTAGAACCCAGTGTCTGTGATAAGCTGTGGAGGACATTCTGTACAACTCTTCTTTACATGATTGTTTTATTTCAGCCACATCAAAGGATTTTCCAGGATGAACAGCCTGTTTAGGGTTAAAGGTCAGCCATTCTCCTTCAGGACATCTGGTAGATGGCAAATTTCATGGTTCCATCAATTCCATCAACATATTCTAAAATATTCCACTTTTGCTTCATCAGTCCACAGAATATTTTCTCTAAACACTTCTGGTAACTGTGAGGCGGGTCTTTGTGTTTTCGGTCAACAGGTTTCGCTAAGTCCTTTAACAGTGGAGCAGATATCTAACACACCTATTTTAATCTTTAATCTGTTCTATTTCCTCTTGTCCATCAATCTCCTGCCTTTCCTTCATTTCCCTCTGCAGATTTTATTTATGTCGCTCTCATCATCAGTCATTCATTTTTTATGAAGCTCTGGGATGAAAATCAGGTTGTCCCCAAAACACTGACATCCATCTCCTTCCACTAAATGACCCAGTGAGGTAGAACTGAGGTGTTCTCTTATAAACCTTTTATGATGTTGGACCACTTTTAACACAATGAAAAAATATGTTTGAAAAGGAAAACAAAACAATGAAAAAATGTAGGGAATCCGTTTTGCTGGCATTGCTATGACATCAGGGCCATTTAGTTTCCAGAAAAACTCCCTTCACAGGTGAGTCCAGCGTTCAGAGAGGATGTGAAGTTACAGCATGAAGAGATGAAATCAGCCTCGTAATGGAAGGAACGACTCGGCCTAACGCTGACCACCCACCTGACCTCACACATGACAAACCCTCTGCTGAAGAAGTGTCGCCAGCTCACTAACTTGGCACTCTCAAGCAGCCGTGTCCTCACACCTCAAGCCAAGGAGGTGTCCAAACACTCAGCGCAACAAAAGAGACAAGAGGGGACTTAATCAGGCCCATTTACACCTGCCAGCCTAAGAAGTGATGGACCAAAGGACGACTGCCAAGAAATAGACTGATACGTTTCTAAAGAAGAGCGTGAAACTCCTCAAGTGTCAAGTCATTGTTGGTCATGTGGGATGCTTTATCCTCACTGCGCTGAAGGATGAATATTTATGGCTGGATTCTCTGTGCTCATCTGGTTAACGGGATGTTTTATGGGGTGTTGGAGACACGAAAAGTACAAGTCTGAACTTAAAAAAACCTTTATATCAACATGAAATGAATATAGGAAACGTCTTTTATCCACTGTCTTTAAAAAAAAACTGGGGAATAAACACACACAGTGATGAACGTTGGTATAAGAAGACGAAAAGAATAAATGGATTCATCAACAAAAGAAAACAAAGAACCAAACAACAACCCTCCCCCCCCCACTCACACGCATCAGCTGGGACCACCACTGCAGCTCTTTGTGTCTTTGCCCCTTCATCCATCCATTGTGCAGAATTATGATAAAGACATTACCAGGCACCATGACACAGTCTGAGCAATGACACATGTGTAGGATTATTGTCCCGCTGCTACCTTCAAAGCCAGCCTGTGGCGAGCTAGAGGAGAGTCCTGCTCATTCATCATAGGGGGCCTTCTCCTGCTCCTGCTTTTTCATGCTTTCACTTCTCATTAAACCTACAAAGGAGACTCGCTAAGGCCCCTCGGAGTCCGGGCATTGGAAATGTTGCTACTTTAAAGCATAATGATATGCGCCTCGGCCTCACAGACTCACTCGAGGGGGCTCTTTGGCTGCCGTGTAATAAGTCCTGGTGTGCTAACCTTGTAATTGGCCATAATTAAAAGGAGGCAGGAGACGAGGATCTTCCTCTCAGCTTCAGCTGCCAGGCAGCAGGAAGTAGTAAAGACACGCTGTCTCTTCCTTTACTAGGTGGCACTCTGTCTCTTCTCTTTGAGCCTCTTTCTACCACTCTGAACTTTTGTGAGGAGCGATTTGTTGTCTCTTTTCTGATCTGATGTAGAATGTAGGGGGATGAGCTTGAGTGTGTAAACTCTATTCCTCTTCATCCTTAAATCCCTACCACCCTTAGTGTACTGTGTGTGTGTGTGTGTGTGTGTGTGTGTGTTTAAGTGCACGGGGCTCTTTACCATCTCTGTTTCTGTTTAGTCTGTAATTATTGCGTCTGCAGATGCTCCCTGTGTGTTTGTTGTTGTCTGTTTCCTGTATACAACCTGCTCTGTACCATGTCATTGCAGCTCAGGAGACAGTAAACCACATGAGCGCTGACTGGCTTCACTCAGCGGCCCGTTACATCTGAGAAAAGGGGAATTCAGTTCCTCCTTTTTCCATACAACCTGCACCTCTGATGTCTGGACCGTAAAGTTGTACGCCTTTCAGTTGGAAGGTTATCATGATGCAAAATCCTCCGGTTCTTACCAGGTCTTAAAACTGAGTTGTTAAACCCTCAGCTGAGCAGGATACTTACACCATGTTTTTAAGTTTTTAGTGTGAGTCTGGACCATGTAGTCAGCAGTACACGGACCAGTCCCCGTGGCGGTTGGACTCCACCAGGGCTGCCCATTTTCACCAGTTCTGTTCATAACCTGTCAGAGTGTCAAGTCTGGTGGCAGGAGGATCTTCTTTCTCTTCTCCTCAGAAGAGGTGAAGAATCTCAGGGTCTTGTTCATGAGTGAAGGAAGGAGGGAGGGAGCAGTGGATAAACAGGTGGTCTGACACTAAACCAGTCTGTAGTGGTGATGAGAGAGCTGAGTTAGAAAGCAAGGCTGTTCATTTCATCCATCTATGTTCCAATCCTCACCTACGGTCATGAGCTTTGAGTAATGACTGAAAGAATCAGATACAAGCGACCAACATGAGTTTCCTCCACAGGCCCAGCCTTAAATCCATCCTCAGTATCCAGGTAAACAAACGAGGTCTCCTAGCTAGCTTACAGAAACACGTCTCGGTGAACTCACCCCTCCCGTCGGGTAAAATCCATACGCCAGCCTCCCGCCGACATAGGACCACGGTTTGTAAAGGTGACAAAGCAGAGTCTAACTCCAGCTGCAGAAACGTTCCCCCAGCTTTTCCTCTTTTCACCTCCAAACGTTTTTAGTTTCCTGCTAGCTGAAAAGGTGTTTTTGGGGGGACTCTGGTATTTTTATCTTAAAATGGAATCACCCGCCGGCTCTCTGTCCTACTTCTACTTTCACTTTCACTTCCGGGATGTTCTGCCCCAAAATGTGTCCGGGCGGATTAATGCCAATCCAAGCAGTGAGGAAATGCAGCAGACAGACAGCTGGATTGTCCAATCCTATCGTTCGGTCCGAACGATAGGATTGGCTGAAGTTTTTAGAGAACTGCGGGACAACCACTTTATTGATTTCTTTCGTTTTTTTTGAATCTCCACAATACATTTATGGCTATACTATAATAATATAATAATAATGCATCAGTTTTATATAGCGCTTTTCTAGGTCACTCAAAGACGCTTTACAGAGTTGCATTATTCATTCGTTGTTAAAGGGGTGGTTTATTCAGAATCCGTTTTTTCAGGTCTTCATAGTTTCTAATAGTTCCCCCTGAGCCTGTCATGTCGGCCAAACATGAGAACTCTCTGTTCCCTGGTTACTAAGAAAAAACAGAATTTGTAATTTATGACCTGTGAAATGCGGACCTGCATTTGTGCGCGGTTTGACGTCACAGTGTGTATTCGCTGAGATGCCTTTCGGTCTGCCCAGCTGCTAGCTTTTTTTTTTTTTTTTCATAAATCAACATGGCGAAACGCAGACGGGCGTGTGTCATTTGCAGAGATCAAACCTCACGAAACAGAACTGACACCTTATATTTATATAAATGAAAACAAAGCATGTAACATAACTGGCGTGTGGCGTAGCAGCTTTGTAACACTGTCTGCAAATCTGGAGGTTCAGAGTTCAAACCCTAGAGCTGTCTTTATTTATTTATTTTTTCTTCATGGAAGTTAATAAATTCTGTAGGTGCAGCTATTGGCTAACTTTGTAATATATTTTGACTAATCTTGGTGAAATTAGAACTTATTCTGAGGTATTTTGGTTAAGACACAGTACTGAGAGCAGTGTGTGTGTGCGTGAGGTGAGAGCAGCGGCGAGCATGTGAGGCGACCGGCGGAGTTGTACGGCGGAGAAAACACAGCTGACTTTTTGGCTGAAGGACTAATGCGGGACATGGGAAGAGTCAGCCCGCGTGTCGTGCCTCGGTATAGAAGGCGGACTCGGAGTTCGGTGTGGACATCAGCCCGCATGGCTGTTTGCTAGAGGCTGGCTGAACTTTCAGGAGAAAATGTCAATTCAATTGTGAGTATTACCCTTCTGAATCATTCATTGTCAAACGCTGAGGAAGCGGTTCTTCTAATTTGTCCTTCGACCGTAACTTTATCCACATAAAGCCGAGCTGCCATGTTTCAGTATCAAATACCTACAGCCAATCAGAAGCGAGGGCTGTGCATCTCTAATGAGAATCCGCCTGTTTCAAACTCTGCTGTAGAATAGCAAACTTCTAAAGCTTCTATTATAAGCATCAAGGCTTCTTTCTTTATAAAAATGACACAGATAGCATTGAATTACACTAGAGAACAATGCAAAACTATAAAATAACCCAGAAAACCACTCCTTTAAGAGGCTTTAAAAAAATGTTAAAAGCTACATTGTTTACCTGGTTACTGAGTATGGCTTTAAGCCTGAAACACACCGAAGACATCGCGCCACGCCGCTGTTTTGGTGTTTACAGAACCCTACTCGTGTGATAGTCACATCATCACGCTGGAATTGAGAACAGGAAGCTGGAAGTGGATCTTTTGTTTGATTAGAGCTGCCGTCGTGTGTTGTGGGACTCTTTAATTCCTTCAAAATGGAAAAGTAAGCTATTAATTATAATAGTTATAATCTATCAATACTGTGAACAAGTGACAGCACATTAATGTGTGCCAGGAGCCGTTCTGCGTCGTAATGTCTGAGTCATAAAGTTCTCCACCATGTTGTGACACACGTCTCAGCTGCGCCACACGTAAAAATAGAACTGGTGCAAATCTTTAGCGCCGTGGCGTGGACTGGCGTTTCTGGGACGCGCTGGCGGTCCCCGTGTGAGCGATCTACAATGGTTTTTATTCAAAATAACGGCGTGGCGCAGCGCTGAAGTCTCCGGTGTGGTTCAGCCTTTAGAGATGGGGTGAGGAGATCAAACATCTGAGAGGAACTCAGTAGAACCACTGCTCCTCTACATTAAGATGACACACTGGAGGGGTTATATCTCTATGAAGCCCGGGAACGCCTCGGGGTCCCACCAGAGGAGCTGGTGGTACATCAGCTCCCTGTGTGTTATCGGATTGATTTTAAATTTTAATGTTAGTTTTTAAAGCTCGTAATGGTTTGGCTGCATCTGACCCCCATGGATCCTCTTCAACACTCTTCATCTGGAACACTGACATCAAACAACCAGATGCTTTTAGATGTTCCAAGATGCTGGTGAAGGTTCTCAGTCATCCAGAGGTTCCTAGATCCAAACTTAGAGTAGAGGAGGTCTCGCTCCTGCAGCTGCTGCTCCTGGTTTATGGAATCATTGACCTCCTCATATTAGATCTGTTGAGTATTTGGAAATCTTTTAGGTTCTCCTACAGACCCACTTCTTTCTGTTCTTCAACTAAAGCCAGACAACTGGATCTGTCTGGACTTTTATTGTTTTATCAGATGATTTTATGAATTAGTTTTTACTGTTTTAGGATTTTTATGATTATTGTTTGTCTTGTAGTTTTTGCTGTACTGCACTTCGGTTAATCTCTTGTTTTTTTTAAAGCACTTTATTAATAAACTGACACTGATGGAGGTGTGTGGGGGGAGGACAGTCTGAGTCTCAGGTCAGCTGTCCCCATGACCGGGACAAGTGGACGACGACACATTGAGACAAACAGGAAGTAAAAATAGGTTCTAATACAAGGTTTGGTACTGTGTGAGACCTTTTTCTCCACATATATTCTTTCTCAACAGGCTAAAACTACCAGTCTAAAATGATTTTTCTCATGGGACGATTCCAGCCAGAGTCAGAATGGAATAACTTGGTTCTGAAACAAAGTGGAAAACTGATCTCTAAAGTGTTCAATTACCCTCTTAAAGTTTGAATTTCCACAAGCACCGCTAATTCCTGGTGACTTTGCTTTCCACAAAGGCTTCATATCTAAATGATGAAGCCCTCCGTGCCGCAGCGCGTGCTCCAGGCACAGCGTTGGTATCCGAGCCTCAGCTAGCATCTGCTTCAGTCGTCTGCTGACAGACGGGAGAGTGCTGACGGGGCTGTGCTCAGCTTTTGTCACCTGAGCGTCACTCACTGTAACCCAAGACAAGACAGCTGCTTGTTTCACCATCAAGCTGAAAGGAAACACCGCCGAGGCCGGGATCGGAGAGGAGGGGGAGGGTCAGGGGGAGGGGGATGTGAGGAGAGAAGGAGGGGTGGGCGAGGACAACAAGTTCATTTGGGTGCCAAGTTCATATGTGGGATTTATGTTATGAAATAGAAACCCTAATGTTTAGGTGTGTTTAAAGAAGACAGGCTGACATTGTTGCTTGGCTGATAAGCATTTTAAAACTTGTTCAAATAAAATAAAAATGAACAAATAACCCAGCCTATCAATCATGGAAGACTCTAAATAACCTCTTTGTTTCATCTAACCTCTACTGAACTTTGTTGAGAACTTTAATTTGCTCTTTCTTCTCGTCTTTTCTGTTGTCAAAAGATGAGAAACTGATCTGGGGTCAGGCATGGGCCCAGTGGTGACCATATTTCCTCAGGCTCCGCCTGTGGTCCTCACAGCCAAAAACACACATAGACAGACAGTGGGAGGATTCAGACCATGACCTCTGACCCCAGCTGGGCTCCCTCAGGGTTAACAGAGGCCATGTTACCATCTCTGCAGAGGCCAGCACCTGGATTGCAGGACTGTGTGTGTGTGTGTGTGTGTGTGTGTGTGTGAGCAGCCTTGCAGGCTTTTGGGGGGGGGGGGGGGGGG
>SSNR01000149.1:906774-957202 GCA_006937965.1 Callopanchax toddi | reverse complement strand
AATTTTTTTTGCCCCCCCCCCCCCCCCCCCTTTTTTGGTTTTCTTTTTGTAACAATCCATACTACTCTGTTCTCTTCTACGTTTGGCCATTTTTGTTAAGGTTTTTAAATTGTTTTACCTCGGTAAACTTGCACGTGAACTCCACTGCGTGATCGTACTGTTATTCTGAACCTGATCGGTATTGTGCGTGTGCAAAACGCGTCTACTTCCGGTGAAGGATTTTATGGTAATTACGGCTCAGCGTAACAGTTAAGATGTTAACAATAATAAGTATTTGTTAAAATGTTTACAATAATGAAAATGTTTCATATAATGTCAACGAAATATAAAACAAAAAGGGAATTACGGATCAGGACGGCCCGATCCTTAATGCACATGTGCAAAGTCAGACGGTACAGACGTCTGCCCAATCGGTACTGCGCATGTGCAAAACGCGTCTAATTTACCGTAGTTATGGGAATTTCTGTTAAATGTTAACAAGTATATATAAAGATATATATATTAACATGTTTATTCACATAAGTATCCACTGTTTAATGGTCCACAAAGTCGAAAAAGAGGCAAAGCTACTGGGAAAAGCTATGGGCTAACTGAGAGCTAATGAGGAAGTGACGTAAGATTCGCACATGCACAGTACCAATCGGGTTTCCGGTACAGATCGCTAGTTATTTTTCATTTTTTTATTGACTCAAGAATTATTACTAAATTGTAAAGACTTAGTTATGTTACACAAACATGAAATAAATGCATTTTATTTCATATTAAGGTCCGTATAAATGAATTTAGTAAACGTTAAATAAAAAAGATATAGTACATACATTTTTAACCCCTCAAAGTGGAGAGGTCCTGGCGACCCCCTGAGAGGCTTTGGCGACCCCTAGTGGGGGTCGCGACCCCCAGGTTGGGAATCACTGAACTAGACGGACCTATCACGCTCTGTCACAAGTAAAGTCAAGCCCAGTGTTTTCTTAACACATACCTGAAGACCTCCTAAAGTGTAGTTTTTATGGTGAACAAGGACTTCATCCAGGATTTAAAGTGACCCTAAGGGAGTGGTATCTCAACTATATTTGTGTTTTATAAATTAGCAACTAAATCACACACATAAATATCATGCAAGCTGAGTAAGATCTTACTATCCTGCCATGATGGGACTTGGGGAATGGTGCAATCGTGGTAGTACAAAGTAGGATAGGTTTAGGAACATGTCATTGATGTATCAAGTGTGGTGAAAGCACAGGAACGCATCTAGAAAGTAGCAGGGAATGATTAGGATCTACATTTAAACATAAATAAATGTAAACATTAACAGCTGAAGTCGTGCAGCTAAAACAGATTCTTCAAATGCCTCCACTCTGTTTATTTCAAAGACAGACGCAGTTCATTTAAACCTTACCTACTAGGTTAAATATCTTTTACAGTGCACACACACACACACACACACACACACACACACACACACACACACACACACACACACACCCAGAGGGAAAGAGACTTACTCCATTACACAACACAGGGCCATAACTGGAGATTTCATTGTGTGGCTTTGTGGCATTCAATTACCAACCCCGTCCACTGCCTCAGAGCACTACATCTATGCAACTAGATCTGTCAGCCCAGTCCATCAGATAGCCACCAGGACTGTGCCTTGTTCTGTCTACCTGTCAGTGCTGCGTGGCTGTCATCCAGCCAGTCAGCCAGCCTTTGCCTGGCCACCACCCCTGCCTTATCAGGATAATGAGTTGCATTTAGGTCCATTATGAGCTGACCCCAAGGACTTTCTCTTCTGCTAAGCAGGGGCCTTGTGCCAGTGATGGACAGGCCAGCAGGGAATGTGATACGGAGCTGTATTGAGCTGCAAGAGCAGGACTGCAGGGGACAGAAATAATGATGGTGGACCGCCTCAGGACAGTGATAATACAAGATACAACTAAACACCTTACAGTAGGCTTTATTAGGCATAAACGCTCAGATTGATCAGTTCATTGTTGGTCTAGTTTTTATATATGAATTTAACAAAAGTGTTTGAGTATTTTGAACTGAGAGCAGCAACATTAAAGGACGTTCTCTTTGCTAGAGAATGGCTGCATAAAGGTTTGAGCCATTTCATGCAAAAAAGAGTCACAAGGTTTCACCTTGAGAGCTGGTTGTTTTCTACTTTAGGTTGAAGACTTTCCTCTGTGATAGTTCTGGTTAGTTTGGGTTCTACCTCAGTCTGGGTCCCGTCAGAAACAGAGATCATACATGTGCTGTGTATTTGTCTTCTGGTCTCACAGGGCACATGTCTGAGTGCCGGTGAGTGCTGCATGTCTGATCACATGATAATATCTCGCAGTGACTCAATTTCATAATGTCAGTGTCATAAAGTATTCCACAGTGTTCACATCTCAGACACGAGCAGGCACCAAAAGAACTGCTGCGTATTTTCAGCGCCGTGGCGTGGATCGGTGATTCCAGGGCGTGATGTAGCTCACTGTGGGACCTCTCTCATCCACTACAACGGTTTCCATTTGAAATCACAGCTCGTGTGCGTTTTCTGTGAAAACCAGGCCTTTAGTTAAGTTGCCAGACAAACTGTGTTGTGAACTGGTGCTTAATAAATAAACTGAACGGAGCTGAATTGAATACCAAGCCCAAGGCTGTAACACACATAGGAACTCCTGATCTTGTGGGGACATATTATTAATAAAATATACTTTCTATAAGCTGCTAGCTTGCCCTCCCTGTGTCTGAGATTCAGTCACAGAGTACATACACCATATATGCAACATATTACAAGTTTAGTCATACACAGGTGTTTTCTTGAATGGACATTTTATCAGCTGGCAAAATGCATAAAGGAATGATGTGTGTTTTATAGGTTTACTGTGATTAATTTGTGTCAATTTTCAAGACAATAACTCTGGCAAAAAAATCTGCTGCTATGCAAAAACTAATAACACGTCAAAGTCTCTCGTCTCGTTTTCTTCCGCTTATCCGGGTCCGGGTCGCGGGGGCAGCATCCCAATTAGTAAGTAAGTAAAAATGTATTTCTAGAGCGCCTCTCACGATACAAATCACAAAGCGCTTAACAAGAGAAAACATTGTACAAAACCACAGATGCAAACAAATGAGCGGAAAATGAGAAAACATGACACAAGGAACTACATGTTAAACAAAGGCAGATTTGAACAGATGAGTTTTTAACTTTTTCTTAAATGAGTCCACTGAGTCCACAGACTTCAGTGAGAGAGGAAGTGAATTCCAGAGCCTTGGAGCCACAGATGAAAAGTCCCTGTCTCCTTTAGTTCTCAGTCTGGTTTTGGGGACTGAGAGCAGACATAGTTCAGAGGATCTGGACAGAGTGTAAAGTTTAAGATAAGCAGTGACGTATGCTGGTGCCTGACCATGCAGGGCTCTCCACGTCAGGACAAGGATTTTATAGTGAATTCTAGAATTTACTGGAAGCCAGTGCAGCTGCATCAACAGAGGGGTCACATGTGTGAATCTGGATGATTTAGTCAAAAGCCTGGCAGCAGCATTCTGTATTAGGGAATGGGGACATTCCCTAATGGGGAATAGGGACAATTAGGGAGCTCCAGACGGTCTTCTCCCCAGCCACTTCTACCAGCTCCTCCGGCAGGATCCCAAGGCGCTCCAGGGCCAAACCAGAGATAGATTTTCTCCAGCTTGTCCTGGGTCGACCCGGGGGCCTCCTGCCGGCAGGACATGCCTGAAACACCTCCCTGGGGAGGCGTCCAGGGGGCGTCCTAACAAGATGCCCGAACCACCTCAACTGGCTCCTTTCGACATCAAAGTCAGTATTTATTTTATTTTTTTACATATTTAGGACTGATAAAAAACACAGCCACCCATACCAGTTTAACAGAAAATAACTACATTTTGGGGTTGTTTCATGAATACCATATTTGCCCGCATATAAGACGAGGTTTTTTGCATTGAAAATAATTTGAAAAGGGGGGGGGGTCGTCTTATTATCACTCCCTAGTTTTTCCGGCGGGGGGGCGCAGGCTTTTTGGTCAAAGCGGCAGGAAGCAGCTCAGACCGCGAGCGGTTCCAGAGGTCCGGGCCTGGCCTCGTTCAAAGTTACAGGTTTACTAGTACTGAGGATTAAAAGGTCCAGACCCAGCAGGTGTTTTCAGCAGCAGACTGTACAGGTGAGGACTCGCATCGCTCGCTCGATTCACACACGCATTCTCCCTCAGAACCTCATCCGTCTCACCGTTCTTTATATAATGCACCCGACACACACACACACACACACTCCCTCACACATACAGCGGGTTTGCGTGTGTGTCTGCGCAATAATTGCGCAACAGCGGGTTTGTGTGTGTGTGTCTGCACGATCATGGCGCAAAAGCGGGTTTGTGTGTGTGTGTCTGCACGATCATGGCACAGATGTGTGTGTGTGTGTGTGTCTGTGCATTTTGCCGCAGCAGCGTGTGTGTGTAAACAAGCTTCCCCTACATGAAAACTCCATCTCAGCTCCACAACTGGATGTGAAGTTCATCAGTGTTTGATGATCGCGAAGTTGCACAATCTGACCGTGGAAGCTCCTGTCAGCAAAGGTGTGTCGGGCAGAGAGATCAGTACGGTGGACTGGTGGACTAGTTGTGTGCACCACTGTTAATGAGCAAATATTAAAGCAGTCTGGAATTATTAGTAGCATTAGTTAAATTTTCTCAAAATTTCAATAAAAATTGTTTCTTTAAAAAGTGAATTTAGTCTTTTTTTCTGAAGATTAGTCTTGAAAAGGGGGGGTCGTCTTATAATCAGGGTCGTCCTATATTCGGGCAAATACGGTAATACCAGTGACTTCAATTAAACAAACTGGCATTTAAAGGGTTAAATTTCTCTAAATGGTATTATTTTTATAGCAGTTTTTGAACATGGGCATTTTTGTACCTAATGACTCAAAAGGGTAGTAAATTAAAGTGATGCCTGAAGGTTAAAGTAATTACAACAGTCGGACTTAGTGATGAGTGGGCTGTCTTTTATCCCGCGGGTCGGGTTGGGTCAATACATTTTTACTTTCAGTGCAGGGAGGTTTGGGGCAGGATCAAATCAGGGATTGCGTTATTGGACAAATTTCCGTCCATCCATCCATCTGATTCATCCATCCATCTGATTCATCCATCCATTTTCCTCCGATTATCTGAGGTCGGATCGCGAGGGCAACAGCCTGCCAGGCTTCCCTCTCCCCAGCCAGCTCCTCCGGGGGATCTGGCGCTCCCAGGTCAGCCGAGAAACATCCCTCCAGCAAAATTTTACATTATTGTGTGTCTGTGCGTGCATGTGAGTGTGTGTGTGCATGCACACGCACAGGACCACACTGATAGTGAGAATGGCAGCGAGTGTCTGCAGCTCCAATGACAGGCTGAGAAATGACTGTTTCTCTAGACAGACACCTGTGTCCTCATTTATAAAATGTATAAAAAATATATATCTTTATAATTTATTATAAAATTTATAAAACAAAAAACGGATCAGAAAGAGAGTCACTTTCTCTGCAAACTTTAGGATTTATAAAAGAAAACGTGACAGAGGAATGTAACTGTGCAGACTTTGAACTTTGCATAAGCACATTTTGAAGACGGTAAAAAAAACTTATTTTGGAGACGGTCAGACTAAATAAAAGTGCTTTCAGTCAGTATTCTAATGTGTGTTTAATGAGGCAGGTCGGGGCGGGCTGTAGAAATACTGTAGAGGTAGAGATGAGGGGCGGTTTGGTCCAGGTCAGAAGTTTTCAAATGTGCAGGACCCGCGGGCCGATAAAAACCCTAACATCACTATTGGACATACAAACCAAAAAGCTACTTTGACAATACTCACTGCCTCTGATATAAAGCCACTGAATGCATATACTAAATTATATAGTTTTTAAAAACTCTCTTGCACAGCAAGCAAGACCAGTTTACAAGCTGAGTACATGTACACACTGAGCTGACACAAAAACTCATTCATGCAAAAAAAATGCTATAAATTACAGAAGAAAAAACCACACACACATAATTTCCTATCACTGAAGTGCTTGTTATCTCAGCCTCTCGTTCTCTCCGTCTTTTCCACAGTCAACAGAACTCTAATCTACTGATTATGAGCGCCTAACAAGCTCCTCTTTGTTTTTGGACCAGTAAATTCCACCGAGGACACGCCACAGCTTTAAAAGAAAACAACCCACCAAAGACATCGGGAAAACCAACAAAGCCTTGTCTGAAGTGACACACACTCATTACCATCATCACAGGGATAATTAGTATAAGAGGGTGAAAGGAATGCACACCCAATTAAAACAAAGACAATACAACTACTGACAGCAAAGGGAGCAACAGTGGAGTCAGCAGAATATGGACAACCAGAACATTGAGTCGGACATAGTCGCCCTCAAAGACAGCAACAATGTGTGGAAATGGTCAGCCATGCACACACACACACGCACGCACACACACACACACACGCACACACGCACGCACGCACGCACACACACACGCACGCACACACGCACGCACGCACGCACGCACGCACACACACACACACACGAAGACTAAATAAGACTTTGTGATATTTTTATGTTTTCTTTTATTTTTATTGCTGTGATTCATCCAGATGTCTCAGTAAAGTTTTTTGGTTATCCTGGAAAGTTTAACGTTCAACAAACAAAACCAGGAAAGGTTTATGATGATCGCCACCACGTTGAGCTGATCTGAGACCAGGATAAACCTGTGAACTATGAAAGTCTCTAGACATTACTATAAATTGTATTTTCATTTTAGAATCTGTGTACAACAGCTCGGCTTCATCCTACACCTTTTGGTTTTTGTTTGTTTCTTTAAAAACAAATAAACATACAAGCAGCTAAATAAATAAATAAAAAATATAAACTAAGACAGCTGTGGATATTTCTTCATGGGAATGATTGTGCCAGAGAAGGATGAATAATTGTGGCGTTAACTAACAGGTCAAGGTTAGGGTCTGACTCAATACTTCTACTTGTTTTTATAGTTAAAAGCAAAACAAATAATTAAACTTTTGTGCATTAAAACAAGTTTTCTGATTAAATGCAACCATATAAATGAGATTTATAGTTAAATATAATTATTGTTGTTGGAGCTTTATTTCTTTTTTACACAACTGTGTAAAATTAGGTCTAAAAAGAAGAAGAAAATGAGTGATTCTGGTTTGTTTGTTGGCTAGAAGTCTGTTGACTGGAACAGCTCACAGCATGGTCTGTTTCTTGGCTTTGGGCGGGGAGAGTAATTGTACCAGTCTTGAGTGTTTTTACGAGGTGAATTAGTGTTTTCCATCAAGCTGCAATTACTGGCAAGCCCTCCTGAGAGCGCCGTGAATGGAACTGGCCAGTGCTGCTTTGGTACTGGGAACGTCTAGCAGAAACAAACTGTGTATTGATATGCAAAGCACATACGTGTTGGTATGCAAATATAGGTGGGGTCTAGATCTATAGGGACTGGCAAAATACCACAGATCTGCATGCAAATATGGAGCAGACAGTTAAAATGAACAAACCTATGTCGGGTCTCATATGTTTAATATTTTTTTATATGGTTTTTACTAGTTTCATTTATTTATACATTGCTAGCCTCTTCACTGAGCTGCTGAAATGTGCTGCATCATAAAACTGGAATAAAACACAATCTTTCCTTCCCTGTCATTCCTAACAACAGAGACGATTATCAGGTAAATAAATGTTGCTCTTGTCAGAAGAGAAACAATCGTGGATGTGTTGGAGCATGTGCACACGTGGCCGTTTAATGTGAAACTCGTTGGACGGGAGCTTTAGAGCTTTAGTGACACCCCTGGCCTTTGATGGTGGATTGTCTATGACGTCACCGGTGACAAACTAACCTCAAAGAAACGACATCAACAAAAGCTGGATGATCAAAGGCTTTGTAGTCAGTACACAGAAAGCTGCACTTGAACACTAATGACTAGAGCACTTGACCATCTGACTACTGATGCAAACTTGTATTCTACAGAGTGAAAGAAGCAAAGAATCCATCTCTCCATCCTTACGCGGTTTGGTAAGGCCACGGAGGTACTGAGGTGTTTCCAGAGCAGAGGGGATATTTAATTGCTTCAGCAAGTTCTGGGTCTAACTTGAGGACTCCTAGTAGGATGTGGACAAGGAACTAGAAAGCATCCTAATGGGGAAAAAGGTAAATGTCCTGTATTTATAGAGCGCTTCCTAGAGTGTTCTACACTCCCCAAAGCGCTGTACAAGACAATAGTCATTCACACACTGGTGGTGATCAGCTACGTTGTAGTCTCAGCTGTCCTGGCTGCCATGCACCGGCCAAGTCCCTCTGACCACCACCAGTAGACAAGGTGGGTGAAGTGTCTCCAAGGACACAACGACCATGTAACCCAGCTGGAGCTGGAATCAAACCGGTGACTCTCCAGTTGCCAGACTCTACCAACTGAGCTACACGCCTCCTGAAGTCAGATCCCGAAACTATCTCAGGTGATTTCTTTTGATGTAGAAGAGCAGCAGTTTTCTCCCTGATCATAACGTTCATCAGTACTCTCATTAATGCAGACCAAACCCAGACCCACCTCTAGCGCCATCACTAGTGAACAAAACACCAAGACACTTGAAATCTTCCACTTGATACAGAGACTCACTCTCAACCTAGAGGGAGCATTCCTAAACATAAATGTCCCACTTTAACTCATAATTTACAATGTAGGTCCCCTGATGGTACCCCAAATCTTGCCCAAATATTGTGTCTGGTACCCCCAAATCTCTGTTTTGTTTTTTATTTTCAATGTTTTCTCTGTTTTTTTTTTTTTTTGTTTATATTGCAAAGCGCTTTGTGATGTATATCTGTGAAAGGCGCTATATAAATAAACTTTACTTACTTACTTACATTCCACCATTTTTCCATTTGATAACCATGAACTCAGATCTGACTCATCCTGGTCGCTCCACTGAGAACCACCCAGTGCACGCTGAAGGTCATGACAGGAAGACACCAACAGAACCACATCATCAGCAAAAAGCAGAGGTGAGCTCCAACTCCACAAACAGAGTCAAACAGGGTTTCTATAGATTCAGAAAATAAAATAAAAAAACTTTAACTCTCAAACGAAACAGAACAAGTCTGTTCAAATAGTAAATACAGTATGTCAAAACAACTTAAATGTAGCATCCTGTGGTGTGCATGGGGCTAGGACCTCTCCTCAAATGACGTTTGTCTTTATAAATGTTGATATTCCTTTGGACACAAGTCAGCAAAATAAAAACAAACACTGAATAGAAATCCATCATAAATATATCAGTTTCATATAATAAGATTAGGAAAACCAACAAGCGGCAGCGGTGTGAGACAGTGTGCAGGAGCCAACGATCAGATAAGAACTCAGCAGGGCAGCTGGATGTTGGCCTGCTGTGTCACAGTCCTCAGTAACAGGGAAGACCTGAAGAGTAAAGCTTTCAAGCCACATTAGATTTGGAACATTTGGCTGGAAAAAGATGGGCTGAACTATGGGAAAATCTGAACACAGAGTTGCTAAAGCGTGGGAAAATGCTATCTTACGTTACCACACCATTCACGCCATTGTGGTACTTTAGAGAACAGCTAATTTCATGGTCATGTTTTAAAGTAGCACAAAGTGTGATGCAGCTTCACTAGAAGCTGTATATTAAAGACTAAAGTGGAGACAGCAGAGATAAACAAATACTTTATTTTTCAGGGCAGCAGATTTGTGACTGTTTCACAAACACGACTCTTTTTCTTGAGAAACTTACTTCCCTCTTCACCAGACTGTTGTGACATCGAGCTGTGTGAAAGAAGATGTGCATGTGTACATGTCTGTCTGCTTTTCCCCTCGAGGGCAGTCACATAAAGTCTCGTGATGGTGCAAACACACATGCACAACACAATGACTCACTTTACCTTTAGACAGAGATTCAGCAGATCAGATCCATCGTTGCTGCATGTGGTTTAAATTTAAGGCTCCCGACATAGTGTGCATCAAACACCATACTGTGAAATGAATGAGTGAATTCACATTAAGGGGTGTGTGTGTGTGTGTGTGTGTGAGTATACAAAAATGTGTGTGTCCAGCAGAGGAGACCACTAATAACTGGCTAGAACAGTGACCCTGTGGTCTGTTGAAAGAGCCAATGAGCTGTGGCTGAAAATGTACATACACACACACACACACACACACACACACACACACACACACACACATGATTATTCACTTATGGGTCTGTTTGGGTCCGTTAGTGTATCTTAGTGTGTGTCAGTGTGTATCATGATAACCACCACCCCCTCATTAACTCCATCATGGCTGGAAACAATCAACCACTTTGCTTGAGTTGTAGGCCAGACTCAGACATCGCAGACCTACAGACCTAAAATTAGAAAAGCCTCAATCACCACAGCCTGACTAGCCACAGATTAAAGCCAGCTTTCTAAACTAGCAGCATCATCTCTGAAACCCAAATCAAAATAGCCCTTTTCACCATTATGACCATGCATGCTGGCTGCCAAGAGATAAATATTTGCCGACTGGTTTGAGACTGATAAAATGTGTGTGTGTGTGTGTGTGTGTGTGTGTGTTCGTGCATTCAAAACTAACAAGTTACCCAGTTTAGAGATATTTAGGCTTCACCTTGGTGTAAGGGACGTGGAAGGGATTTACTGATTTGCACCATTTGGTTGAACCTTGCACAGGACGTCCAGTCAAGCACAGCCTTAATGAGTTGTATGGTCAGGGGGGCCGCCAGGGATTTTGGGCTCCATGAAAAATTATCAAATTGGGCCCGGTGGTGGTTCATCCATAGGGGGCGCTGGGGCTCCGCCCTTCCTGATGTGAAGGGCGAACATTTAACAATATATATACGTATAATATATATGAGATATTGGCTGTTGTTGTCCATCATCAACACTAGATTAGATCTTTTATTGTGTTCAAGGTTATCGTATCAAGTTTATTAATTAAAATTATCAGGAGATTTTGTTTCATTTTCCTCTCTCCGCTGAATTCTTTGAAAACCACTGGGATTTTTGGTTTGTGTTCTTAAAGGGGTGGTTTTGTCAGAATCCATTTTTTCAGGTTTTCATAGTTTCTAATAGTTCCCCCTGAGCCTGTCATGTAGGCCAAACATGAGAACTCTCTGTTCCCTGGTTATTTAAAATAAACTGAATTTCTAGAAACAGAAACTTAAAAATGCGAACGAGCATTTCTGCCCGGTTTGACGTCACAACGTGTATTCGCTGAGATGGTAACGCCTTTCGGTCCGCCCAAATATCTATGCGCCCAACTGCTAGCTTTTTTCTTTCTTTCCATAAATCAACATTGCGGAACGCAGACGGGCTTGTGTTATTTGCGGAGATCAAACCTCACAAAACAGAACTGATACTTAATATTTATATATATATAAACAAAGCATGTGACTATGCGTGTGCTAACTTTGTAATATACTTTGGCTAATCTTGGCAAAATTAGAACTTATTCTGAGTTATTTTGGTTAAGACACACAAAGTACTATGTGTGTGTGTGTGTGTGTGTGCCTGAGGTGAGCAGGCAGCAGCCGGCATCTGAATAAGGCGACCGTCGAGTTTCAGTTTCGCTTCTCGTTGGTGGAAAACACAGCTGACTTTTGGCCGAAGGAGTTCTACAGGACGTGGGAAGACTCAGCCCGCGTGTCGAGCCTCGGTACAGAAGGCGGACTCGGAGTTCGGTGTGGACAGCAGCCCGCATGCGGGGAGCGAACGGCTGTTTGCTCGAGGCTGGCTGAGCTTTTTCAGGAGAAAATCAGCCAATCAGAAGCGAGGGCTGTGCATCTCATTAATACTAATGAGAATCCTGCTGTTTCAAACTCAGCTTCAGAATAGCAAACTTCTAAAGCTTATATTATAAGCATCAAGACTTCTTTCTTTATAAAAATGACATAGATAGCATTGAATTACACTAGAGAACAATGCAAAACTATAAAATAACCCAGAAAACCACACCTTTAAAGCTACATAAACAAATGGCCCCTTATGAGACCTCCCATAATTCAGTCAGCATCAAAACATCTGATTTCAAGGTATTTAGTGGAAGAAGGTGGATTTCTTTTCTAGATGAAAAGGCTCTTCACAGTAATAATATTCTCACAGTAATTTCTGTAACATTAACAGACTAAATAATAATGCTTCAACCTATAAGCATCCAAAACAGACTATAGGTTGTTACTGATTCATTTATTTATTTGTAATAGTTGGGGATATTTAACTTACTGCTAAGAACTTAATGTGCACTGTTGTGATGTGGAAAATGAAGTATTTTTAAGGTAAATTATTTTGAGAAAAATATATTAATGCTTTAATCTTGTCACCTGTAAAAAAATCCAACAAATCTTTTATTGACAGTAACTTTGCATCATGGTAAAGCCATAGAGGATTTGGATCAGTCAGGCGAACATTTGAGCAGGTTTCTACTATAAAACTATTTAAAACATGATGAATCTCTGAAAACAGCTGTAAGGTTAAAGGAAAGCAAAATTCTGCTGAAGTCCTGACAGATAAATGTGATTTTTAGTGTTAACATTGTTTGATTGGTCGAAGTTGAAAAACTTGTGAGTCACGCTGAGGAACAGCTGTGCGCGCTCCCACGACAAAAAAACGCCTCTAACTGTCTGATAATGGATGCATGTGTGTTAAAGTTGGTAGCGAGGTCCTGGAGAGAAGTGACGCCGATGGTTACGCAGCTTCCCTGGTGCTGACAGGGACAAACACCACCCGCCCACCACTAATATACATATATATAAATTAGTGGTGGTAATCGATAAAAAAAAATCTAATTAATTACAGACTTTGTAATTAATTATTCACAATTAACTGCATTTTTAAATAACAAGAAAATTTGCCCTAAAAAGCCATTTTTGTATTTAAAATAATTTTAGTGGGGACAGAATCAAATAATAGGCCTGAACGTTGATACTGTAAACTCAAGCTCCTTTAATTTATGAAAAAACTGCATTAAATTGCATTTTAGTTCAAAACAGTTGAAAAACAATAAAATATCCCTGGCTAAAACTGGACAAGCCCTAAAGTACAGTACTTTATTATTTTGTTTATTCATTCTAAGTACATTTTCAGAAGGTTATTGTTTTAAAATAATAATAAAGATTTCCATTTCACACTCTGAGTGAATCGTTTATTACAGTGCTGTCTTCAAACTGACCCACCGTCTTGAGATACTGCCTTATTTTCAATGTGGGATCAGGGACAGGTCGGGTCTCTATCCAAACTGGACCGGACTGGACGGCAAGGAAGGGGCAGGAATAAATCTAAAGGCTCGAGACCGTCCAATTTCACAGCTGATTACTTTCAGTTTTTGCAGTGGAAAAAGGGCCGATTTTACAGCGACTGGGTAGGCAGGTGAAGTGGGTAGTAGACTGATAACATCCGGAGCGGGTGGGGTAGGCTAGATCCTACAAAGGACACAGGCTGCATCCAGGTCTGATCTGTGCATTGGGGTACCAGGAAATCATGCTGAAAAATGTTCTTTGCTTCAAATGCAACCTGCGAATATAACTGCGTTAACTTTTTTAACACATTATTTTTTTCCTAATTAATTCCCCCCCTCGGAGAAACTAGAAAGTTTTCAGCAGAGACGCCTGGACAATCCTACATCCAGTAAACGTTCTACAGCATAGACAGTTACGGACTGGCGATCGGGAGAACCAGGAGATTTCCTGGCCTCCTGGCCGCTAATCTGGCCCGCTCCATTATCCCAACGTTCAGGACGTTCTTGATAAATAAATAATCAATCCGTCAGGCATCTGCCCTCCTGAATCTGCAAAAACGCAGCAACGCTGGGTCACAGAGACACCCCTCCTCTCTGTGTGTCAGTCTGTCAGCGCTGCAGAGTGCAGACATGACCCCCCCTTCCCCCTCCGCCGGCCCGTACGCGTGAGAGTGGGCGTGTCACCGAGGAAAGGAGCAGAAAGGAAGAGACCTAAAAAGAACTAACAACTAACTTCATAAAACTAAAGTATAAAGTTGTAACAAAGGATATGGCAATGTTAGAAGATGGTCAACTACATACAAAAATACATGATATTAATATTGAAATCCTTGTTTTATATTATTTTATTTAACCAGGTCAATTTAATTGAGATTAGGAACATTTGTTGAGCATTCTGAAAAGCTTTAGGTTTTGCAAATGACACTAATAGTCTGTCATGAAAAAGTCCAGCTTTAGACATTTTGGGGTTTAATAGGAAGATTTAAATGTCCTAGTGTGATGTGATGAGTAGAACTAATTCTATAGGAGAGAAATCATCTGATATTAAAGCTGATTCAACCTGTCAGAGCCAGAACGGAGGCTACGTCTGATTTCTTGTATTTCACGTGAAGTGAAGTAAATGTTAAACGGCCTGTATTTAAGTTAAAGAATAGTTGAAATATGAAAAAATGTAAGTCAGTTGAGAACATCTTAAGAATTTGCGATTAATTGCGAGTTAACTATGAACACTCATGCCATTAATCGCATGATGATTAATCAATTGACAGCCCCAGTATGTATGTATGTATGTATGTATGTATGTATGTATGTGTGTATATATATATATATATATATATATATATATATATATATATATACACACACATATATATGCGTATTTATATATTTTTTATATGTACATAGAACTTTAATATTTAGTTTGAGAAAAAATAAATGATTCATGCACAGGTGGCCTCCAGTGTTTTCATTTGACACAGTTTAATGATGAGGTGTAGATTTGTGGCAGTGAAATACTTTGTAACGTCACTTCAACACATTCTGTTCAAATATCTGATGAAAAACTTAAACTTACTAAAAAATCAGAGTAATATCACACAAAAAAAAACTTTATTCACCACAAGTGTAGATAGTTGACAGAATCATCTGTTGTGAATGCATGTTAAGACTTGTTGGACCACATTCATTTAGGACAGTATAATGGGCGCCTTGTGATGTCTCACAAACACACACACATACTGAGGAGGGGACAGTGAGAGCAGGCCAGACTGTTATTCTAGTGCTGGCCGAATGAGCTGACCGTGTAATCTCCAGGGTGGAGTCCATATTGGGTTTCTAGGCAATTCACTGTTTTTGGCCAACTAGTTTAGTGATTTACTGTAGCTCAGAAGAAGGAAAAAAGAAAGCGAGAGGACAACAAGAGTAGGTTGTTTCTCCCTCCGCAAGGCATATTGGTAATGACTTGTAATGCAGCGTTATACATGTGGTGCTTAACCTCAAAAGCTAAGAGGAAAAGGGTAAAAAGAGACACTAAGAGAGAAAAAAGACAAAATAATGGAGCAGATAGGAAAACCTAAAGATGGCAGTTGGTCCTGAGAAGCTTTAAGAAAAGACAAAAGACAGTGTAGTGTTCTGATCCTGCCTTTGCGGTCTTTTCATTACTTGAAGCATTTCGTTCCAGACAAACAGGACGTATTGTGAATGATGACATGGCGACTTGTGACTTGCAGAAGAAACAATGTGTCCTTGTGGGTCTGTGGGGAGATAAGACTACAAAGACTGTCAAAGAAGTCTCTGTGAAACACTTCCACTTTTTTATCAGTCTAGAGAAACAATTGACTTAGTTTTCAACATATTTTTTATATTTATCTTCTTTATTTGTGTGAAACTTATGACAGAAGGAAAGAAGGGCAGTCGCCTATTCTTAGAGAATATATTTATTTAAAAATACTGAATGACTGAGAGGGAGACAAACAGTTTAATGGTGTTGATGGGCCGGTGCTGAGGTAGAAGATTCTGCAAAGGAGCACAGGTAGAGAACAGTGGTCCAGTGTTTATCTGTCGCATAGGCGCGACTACGCAGAAAACAAAAAGTACAAAATTAAACAAAAATAAAAATGGTCTCTTTCAGCGAACACGTGCACTTCCATAAAATCAATCTCTGCCACAGTTTGAAGTCTTTTTGAGGGATTTGGTGACAGAGCAGCAGCAACTGTTCACACCATGTTAGCTGAGCCTCGTCAGTGGGAGGGTGAACACGTAGATGTTTGAGTCCCTCCCTGCCACCTATACGTCTGCACAAGTGGCCGCTTCAAAGTCAACATAACCCCAAAAAGGAGACGTTGTGTTTTTTGGCAGCTAGTTCCTCCATTTTTGGACTTTTGAGGTCTAAATTGGCAAATCAATGTACAAAAATGTCACTTGCACAAACATAAATGTGGTATATCACATAAAAGTGAATCATTTGCCAGTTAACAGTTGTAGCATTATTAAATACAGCAAGTACATAAAGTAGTGAATGGTGCTAATACACTGAAGTAGCCTTACTGCTATTTGTCTCTTTATTTCTGTTTCAGTGTTGATATTGTGTCTCCTACTGCAGCTTAAAAGTTAACATGCACAAAATATACTGAACCAGTCAAGAAGATTGTACTCTGATAGCAGTACACCAAATGTGACAACATGTAAAACTTTCAATTCAACTCTCAACTATTTCTATCCACACAATAATCTGATTTTAGCTAAACTTGTACAAAAACCTGGCGACTTTGGAGCTGCAGAGCTGAACCAGCTTCACAGTAGAAACGTCCTTCAGAGGGTCACAGAGTGCTGTACTTAATGTGTCTAATCTGGCATTCTGACATTGGTTATGGTTTTTGCACAATGGCTGTTTGAGTTTGAAGATTTTTTGAGATATTACCAAAGAATGTTCAACTTAGTGGGATGATGTCATGCTCTCTTATCTCTTAGGATGTTTAAACTTTTCCATAATTTTTGCTCCCATTTTTGCAGTTTATAAATCAAAACACAGATCTTTTTTCTTCACTCAGCATCTTTCTGGCTAAATGATGGGTTTGTTTCAAGTCTGTTCATAGTGCAGAGTGCAAACATTCAAATGCTCACTGACTTTAAACTCAACATTTTCTCTTCAAAGCTGGAAGTAAGAAGTCTTTTTTAACATGTCCTGCTCCTCAGCTCCATGTGTCTTGTTTGATGTGAACTCAGACTTATCGTACTAGGAAAGAACAAAAGAACTGCAATGAGACGTTTTGGAGAAGGCGATCTTGGTTCAGAGAGTGAACACAATCCGACCTCGATCCAACAACATACACAATAACGCTGCAAGTTTGAGCCAAACGCCGTCCTTGGATCCAGGTTTGTGTTGCACTCTGGGATGCAGAAGGGTACACACACACACACACACACGTCAGTAGCTACCAAATCAGTGGGTGATTAAAGGCCTTCGGCAGAGCTTGATGACATGCAGAACAGGTGATTACAGGTGACACACTAAAACATGCTGGATCCCAGCCCTCCAGGACCAGGATTGAGCACCCCTGGTTTAGAGAGAAGGTGCCAGACCATGTTGTGGACTAGTTCAGGATCAGACCAGAGCACCTTCCTTTAATGAACCGTGGCTCAGAGGAAGAGAGGTTATCCACTGATCAGGAGACCAGGGTTCAATCCAGGTCATGTGTCAGTAACCTTGAGAAAATACTGAACCCCCAAACTTCCTCGGGTATGGGTCAAATGCAAAGAACAAATTCCACTATGTTGTTCTGAGGTATGTGTGTCCTTACTTCCCATACAGTTGAGTTTATACATCAGACAAAATGTGGGCGAGTAGCTGCACTGCCACCCTTAAAATGTTTTCATACATTTTTCCAGGTTTACATATTATTGTTAGAATAACAGAATTTCTAAAATGACCATAACTAAACTTTTCCATTAACATTTATTTGGTCATGTTTAGGCAGGAAGTGGTGTTAAGATTCTGGCAGCCTCGGCTACTAACGTGCTGTCACACAACGACACGGAGCTGGTACGCTGTAGTGGCCAACCACACACACGCACACGCACGCACGCACACACACACACACACACACACACACACACACACACACACACACACACACACACACACACACACACACACACACACACAGATGTTACTCAGACTTAGCACCTACATTCATTCCCACAGCAGTCCAAATGAACAGCTCCAACCCACCCCCTCCAGTCCAGACACAATCTGAGAGGGAGGGAAGGAACAAGTAGGAGTTAAAGGGAAGATCTTAGGAGAGACAGAGTAAAGTCAGAGATCTACTCCTCTTCTAACAGTTGGAAGGGCTGGGAGTAAAGGTGGGAGTGGAGAAGAATCAGGGGAGTGAATTCTGAGAGATTGTAGGAAAAAACACAAGGGGATAAATCTAGCTGAGGCGGTAGAGCTTAAAAAACAACAACCCACAAATATAAAGACCAAATCTCTGTTCTCAAGGGCCTCTCTTCCTCTTGTCCCATTGTGGAAAACTGCACCATCATCACCTCTCTCTCTCTCTCTCAGGCCAAACACAACCTGACACGACGTGACACACAGTTACACAGGCAGACTCATTGGAACCCATTGTGGTTTAATAACCGAGCCCCCTGACTGACTTTAGACATCAAGACAACGTTGGCCGGCCTGGATCACCAGACTGGTGAGAACGACCCCTTAGCCAAAGCTGACCTTTGGATGTTTGCTTCTCACCACAAACTGCATATAAATTCATTAGGTGTGTGTGTGTGTGTGTGTGTGTGTGTGTGTGCACATGCTCTGGCATGAAGTGACTCAGCCTGCCTTGTGAGACTTGATTTATCATACAGCAGCTTTATGTCTCACCTTACCAGTGATATTAATAACTTAGAAAGGTTTTGCAGAAACGAGCGAGAAAAGCTTTTTTAGCACCAGTTCAATTCAAAAGATGATTTTAAAAAATGATGCTAATGAGAGAAGAATGAGGAAAAACTCTTCTCATCCAGTTTCAGAGCTTCACAAAATAAAAGATGCTGAGCTGTCATATTGAGTAATATGAACTTAGACTAAACCACCTACAACATGAGAACCCACAGGAATAATGTAACCTCATGTATCTGGGGACAACAGACACTGCCTGTCCAAAAAGCTCCATTAGATCAAACTAAATGGAAACGACACACTGGAAGGTATACTGTAGCTAAGGACGAGTCATTTAACCCACGCTGACCTGGTGAGTGGTTTCTGATTTATGAACCTTTTGATGTTCATGTCATCTACTCCTAAAAGCACAAAGTTTCTAAACTCTATAGAGAAGTTGGAGAATTGTTATTATTGTCCCAAAAGAATCAAAATGTAAAGAATGAATATTCTCATGGCCTGAGTTCAGTTGGCTCTTTGTCTTCAGTGGTTTCCTCTTCGTTTCACTCCACCTTTCACACCTGCTGCTGATCAGCTGATCACCTGCTCTCCAATCGTCCTCCTTCATGAACAAACCATCTGCATGAGCCCACTCCCATCTGAGACGCTAGTTTGATGAAGAGGGGTATCTTCTACTCCCTTTTTGGACCAAATAATATATTCCTTGTATTTTGCTGCATCGAACTGTCAGACAGAACTCGTCTCTCGTTGCTCCATTGTGCAACACAGAGCCAGTGTGTTCCCAAATGAGACGTCAAGGTTTACAGTTTTATTACATTTGCTCCCATAATGTTTCCATGTTAATAAAACTGCAATGATAGAATTTAATTAGTTTAACTAAATTCTAAGTATAATAACTGATTTTATTCTAATACTGTTTTTGTTTACAAGGATTAGAACCGTTTGTTCTAAAACTCATCCTGTTCGTTCCTCGTGGATTTCTGCTGTCTGGTATCTGTGAGAGGCTGAGACAGCAGAATACTAATCTCTCTCTTATCAGAATGACTCTCCTTTGGTCTTTCTAAAAGACATTTTCTTGGGTGTAAAAGAAGAGAAATATTCTAGTAAGCTTGGCCTTCGCCTTCATTCTTGTCCCTGTTTGAAGTTCACTGCAACCTTTTATCTCCTCTTCTTATCAGACCAGCGTCAGCTCAGACTCGTTTAGCCTCCCCCACTCCTCACTTTGTAAAGGAGGCGATGTACAGTATCGACATCTCTAGACGATCGTCTGTCTCTCACATTATCTGTCTGCTAGTCTGTCTCTATCTCTGTCTGTCTCAGTTCCTTCGTGCCTTTGGAATGAGAGTAAGTTCATATGACCTCCATTCTGTCACCTTTTAGGTGTTCTAATTTCTTCTTTTTGTCCATGTCTAGTGGATTAAAAAAATGTGAGGTGCAACATTGCAAAAAGTCAAGAAATTCACATGCAGCTTCATTGGAAACAGCCAGGCCCGTTGCCTGATAGTTTTAGAACAGACACAGTTTAAACTATTGTAAATATGCAGCTTCCATTCACCAATATGCTCAAATTGCAGCTTCCTGACTTTTACCATAGTTGACTATAGGCGAGGCTTGTATCCTGTCTGCACTACAGACTTAAGTGCATACAACTGAAAGGCGTGATGCTTTAATTATTCTTGAGGGAAGCCAGAGGTAAAGAAAAAGACCCATTTCCATAAAATCATGAGTCATTTACAGATTCACTGGGAAATACAAACAAGCTTGTTAAATATTTTGAAAACCCTGACGCCGTCAGACCAAATGGGAGAGGACAGGAGACCTGGTCCAAAGTGGATGGAGCAGTTTGGACAAAAGTACACACATACCATGATTTACTACGGATACCAATGAGCCCACTACTGCCTACGGGATACGTCTGGGCATAAAGTACCGTACCAGTGTCTGCACCACAAGTGGTCTCAGTTTATAAACTCATAAACACGCCTGCATTAGTAACAGTTACATTCATTCCATTTACTTAAGAGTTAGGCCTGCTAGCTCAATACTAACATGGTTTTTCCCCTTAATTGTTTAGTTTTATGGGCTGCATGGTGGCACGGTTGGTTAGCACTGTTGCCTCGCAGCGAGGAGGTCGTGGGGTCGCGTCCCGGCTCTGCGGCCTCTCTGCGTGGAGTTTGCATGTTCTCCCCATGCATGCGTGGTTTTCTCCGGGTACTCCGGTTTCCTCCCACAGACCAAAAACATGACTGTCAGGCTGATTGGGCTGGTAAATTGTCCTTAGGTGTGAGTGGGTGTGTGGTTGATTGTTTGTCTCGTTCGTCTCTGTGTGTCCCTGCGATGGACTGGCGACCTGTCCAGGGTGTCCCCCGCCTCTCGCCCCTTGACTGCTGGAGATAGGCACCAGCTCCCCCGTGACCCTCTGTGGAGGACCAAGTGGTTTCAGAAGATGGATGGATGTTTAGTTTTATTCTGTCCTAAAGAAAACCAGTGAATTTGGCTCCGAGATGTCAAAATATTTAGACTGCAGTCAAATTCTGTGCAGACATTGAGATCACCAGAGGATGGTGAACTTATCACTACATTCATAGTGACATCAAAAACTGCTTAAGTTGGTGGTGATGTCATTCTTGGGTCTCAGTGATCTCTTCTGGAATAAATGGAATGCACCATAAACCCCAAACCTGCAATACTCCAGATTCAAAAATGTGGAGTTGATGCAAAACGTGTAATACAGTACATAGAGAGAAATGAGGGTGAATAAAGTTGTGCAATGACTTTTACTCTGAAAGGCTTCAGTCAATGTGAGAATAATAGAATTTAATCCATCCCGGACATAGAAACCATGAAAGAAAATTCATTTTACAAAAAGACCTACCGGTAATCTCTTGTTGCTGGAAGACGTTTTACATCTCATTCAAACCTGTAAAAATCGTTTTTCCCAACCTTTTCCTAACATTCCTAAATGTCCTAATGTTTAGGAAAATAATTGTACAATATGATATCCATCTGTCCATCAGCTACATGAAAAGCGACTTATCTTTTGAATAAACTGAGAAACAACATTTCATCAACCTGATTTCCAGCTCTTGGTATCACTGAAGCACCAGTAGAAAACCCATAAATACATACTGGACTTTATGTGTTCCCCAGGTACCAGCTTGACATAACAGCAGTGACATTTACACTCGAGGCCTCTGGGGTCATTTAAACAGGTTGGCATTATTCACAGCTGTTTTGTTGTTCCATGCAGTCGACTGATTTAATAGCACTCCAACCTAAGCTGGCACCAGAGGTTCTTAACACTGTGTGTTAGCAAGACTGCAGGTCCCAATAAAACACAGACCTCTGTTTCATCAACTGTACATTGACCCCTTCACAACCTGTGGAAGTGAGCTCACACCTCCGTGCTGATAATGAACCAGTTGATGAAGAAGTATATTAGTGGTCAGGTCCAACCAAAAGCAGCTGGGGCATGTGGCCAAGACCGTAAAATATATGAGCAAAAAAATCCTGCGAAAGTTGAGCAATTAAAATAAAAATGTAGCAGGAGGCATTTACAACCAATGAGCAGGCCCACAGTGGGTGTTAGAGAGATGCCGACGGAGGCTGGGAATGGCAGCGCTGACGAGAGGCAGCGGCAGGGCACTGCGTGATTTAGATACTGTGAGTGAGACTGCAGACCTATAATCCTGAAGGCAGAGACCCAGATAGTGACAGAGGAAAGAAGGGCAAAGTCTGGGAATGAGAGAGACCATGAGCCACAAAAAAAGAGAGAGTCTGTGACAGAAGACCAAAAAAACAGTAAGGAAAAAGAGTGATAAAGAGACATAAAGGCAGAGAGACAAAAAGCAAGAGAGAGGCTAAGAGATGGAGAGAAAGCAGCCAGACATGCAGGCAGACTGTCCGTCTCTGGTTTGTGGGAATGCGGTAAAGACACAGTAGTAGGCAGGGTCCCGGCTCTGAAATTAGAGAGTGGCGCTAAGAGAGGGGAGCCAGAGCCAAAGGCCGTCTGGGAGCTGCCAGGGGCTGCATCCCCAGCACACTGCCAAAACACGATTTACTGCTGGGCTGCACTACAAACGCCATTCTGCCTTTGGTGCGCTATCTAGCTCTCAGCAGCACACCACCACCCGTTGGCATGCTATCGAGTTCACAAAGTCAAAAGAGACCACATCAACGGTGGGAAGCGCTGATGTGAGAAAAACTAGCTCAGCTTAATGTAGAAGGGAGGAGAGCACCAAAAATAGACTGTTAAATAGCAAAACATAGATATGTCTTATTTATTTATCAGACTAAAAATCACTGTACAAGTATTTATGATAAAATATTCTTTTAGAAAGTTTTATTTTCAGCCTTTCGACTGTCTGTCTGCAAAACATTGAATAAATCACTGGACAGATTTTAGGGACATTTTTAGAAAATATTCACCTGCTGTGCATCTATAACTGATTAACTGATGAAGTCAACAAGATGGCTGCCACAGCGCTTTAAAATGAGCAAACTCAAACATGTCCATAATGCAGTAACCTTTACAGATAGTGAGCTAAAACCTGCTGTCCTTCCTGACACACACGCTGAGCACTGACTGCATGACACTTTGGTTTAAAACTTCATTAAGCCTCATTAAAAATGGCCGCCACAACTGATCAACCAACAGAAAAATGACTATAACTTAGTTTTACAGATATTGACCTAAAAGCATCATTAGAGGAGAGTCACTTAAAAGTAGATCTCCTGAGATCTTGTGAGATCATGTGCAAAGTTATTTTTAGGACTCCTATGACCCCGACGTCATTTCTCTATATGAGATTATCTTAGTTTAAAACACTGGCAGTGGGGATATGCATTCCTTCAAGTAAGGCTGGGCCTTTAATGTTATTTATTTTCTGGGTTTTGAATGTGCTCTTCATCGTGGTCAGTGTGCTGTCAGATCATGTTGCATGGCACTTTAAAAAAATGGTGGTAAACCATCCAACTTTCAGTCTTCTAAGCCTACGGCTCTGTTTTGAATTAACAATGTTGAAACACAAAAAGTCGAGAGGCTGAATATTTTTTTAAAGTGTCGCTGAAATGACCTCCAGGTGATGTAAAAGACTGGCATCATTGATAAAGTGTCCCCTTCAGAATGAATGCAAATTTTCCCTTAATGTTGCAATGATGCCCAAGCATGTGTGTACAGATACAGCTCTGACTTTCAGACATGTGCAATCAACACAAAGACATCGCTGCAGGAGAAAAATTCAAAGATTAAATCAGAAAAGGAAAACAGAGCAAACTGTGTGCTGGGTGATTGTGCAGCCAAGTGCAAACATGCAGGGAGATTTTGGTGAATGCTCGTCTGCAGCACCAGCTAGCAAAGACACAGCCACAGCATTGAGTGTATGTTCAGGATTTGTGTGTGTGTGTGTGTGTGTGTGTGTGTGTGTGTGTGTGCTTCCTTTGCCAAGTTTCCTCTCTTTGTTTAGACCAGTCTGGTCAGTCCAGCTCCCCACTGAGCACGTAGTGGCCAAACACACATATATCAAAACACAGCAAAACAACAGGGTACTCTCAGGACAGTAAAGAGCTGGGAAATGGGAACAAATGGGAGTGTGGAGAAAAGTGTTGTCCTTACAAAGATCTGCAGACAGGAGATGAGATGGCTGCACACTGGTCAGCCTTTAGCAGAAATGATGAATACAGTGACAGCTAAAATCCAGAAGGAAAAGAACAATGTGCTTCACTCAGCTCAATGTCTACAAGAAGCCACAGATGGATGCAATCCCTCTAACAGTAGAAATTCATTTCTTGATTTTCTTTTACATCTTAGGCTCTGATAACAACACAAACAGGGATTTCTGATGTATCACTGTGTAGGAAAACAGCATGAGGTTGCACAGGATTAAGGTTTGCATGTGGGTAATTCCCCTTTTCATTGACAACTTAAAGGATCCAAAGATGTCCACTGTTGCTTTAAATCCTCTGAATTTTTTCAGTGAAAGGTTATAAGGACTATTCTTCCTCTATAGACCAATGTCACTCTACTAGGGGACGCTGTGATTCCACGTCACCAGGTGAAGTTCACCATTCACCTCAGTGGCTGTAGGTGTAGCTGCATGTTGTTTTAAAGCGTGTTTCAAACAGTCAGCAGGAGGAGATCCGGGAGGCGAGGATTCAGTCTTCTGCTGCACATCATCATAGGAGACACCAGTGATGAGCAAAGAGCTTCTAATCTAGCAATGCAGAAACAATCACTGGCCAATTTATTAGGGACACCTTGATAGTACCATGTTGGACCCGTTTTACCATCAGAACCACCTTAATGCTTCAACATCTCCCCCCACACCATCACACCACCATTACATCACCAGCAGCCTGAACCGTTAGGGACACCTGATTCTTCTGATCCCATTCTCCTCTGACATCAACGAGACATTTCCTTCACACAGCTGCTGTTTGCTGATAGTTTCTCTTTTTCTGATCATTCTCTGTAAACCCTAGAGATGGTTGTGGGTGAAAATCCCCAGTACATCTTCACCATGTTTAGGTGACTAACTGGACTGAGTTGCTGCCTTGTGATTGGCTGGTTAGATATTTGAGGTAACAACAATCGAACAGTAGGTGTACCTTATAAAGTGGCATGTGAGTGTAGTTTTAATCACATGTGTGCTGGAAGAGTGTCCAGTTTTCTCAGCTAATCAACGTCTACAACCCTTCAAATCACTCAGCAGTCTCTTCTGACTCTGACTCATTAGTTTAGTTGTTATCAAGAAAATAAAAGTAGAGAAAATACTCCAAGTCCCTCAGAGAGGATAATACTGTATTAAAGCCATCCTCAGTATCCAGGTAAACAAACCAGGTCTCCTAGCTGTTTTACAGAAACACGTCTCGTGAACTCACCCCTCCCGTCGGGTAAAATCCATACGCCAGCCTCCCGCCGACATGGGACCACGGTTTGTAAAGGTGACAAAGCAGAGTCTAACTCCAGCCGTAGAAACGTTCCCCCAGCTTTTCCTCTTTTCACCTCCAAACGTTTTTAGTTTTCTGCTAGCTGAAAAGCTGTTTTTTGGGGGGACTCTGGTATTTTTATCTTAAAATGGAATCACCCGCCGGCTCTCTGTCCTACTTCTACTTTCACTTTCACTTCCGGGATGTTCTGCCCCAAAATGTGTCCGGGCGGATTAATGCCAATCCAAGCAGTGAGGAAATGCGGCAGACAGACAGCTGGATTGTCCAATCCTATCGTTCGGACCGAACGATAGGATTGGCTGAAGTTTTTAGAGAACTGCGGGACAACCACTTTATTGATTTCTTTCAGGGTTTTTTTAATCTCCACAATATATTTATGGCTATACTATGTTGGAACGTTGTTAAGAGGCTTTAAAAAACACGTTAAAAGCTACATTGTTTACCTGGCTACTGAGTATGGCTTTAATCTAAGTGGTGTGTAGCTCAGCTGATTTAGGAAAAACTCAGGGTTCAGTCACACTTTGAGCATCATCAACAGATTTAAGATTTAAATGATTCAAACTAATCTTGCACCAAAAAGTCTGACTAGAAAGCTCCTGATACTAGGAATGAGCCGAGCAGACAAATGTGTGTGTTCGTGTGTAAAACTACTTTTATATATTTATGTGTGCCTGGACATCCACTTGTAAATCTTTATTGGTGTAATGTTTAAATGTGTGTGTGTTTACAGCACCAGAGCTCTGTCTCTAAAAGCTCTACACCGACCAGTCTAAACACACACACACTCACACACACACTGCCCCCCCCCCTTAGAGCCATTCCTTCAGAGACCTGAATGCCTCACAGACTCTCAACAAACACGACTCTCTGTCTCGACCCTCAGCTATTTGCAGTATTTGGCCTTGCTGTAATTTACAACATACTTACCTAATTGGGATGCTATTAATGTCAGAGCCCAGATTCTTTTTTCTTGTTTTGCGTATGCGCCACACAAATTCACACGATGTGAGAGAGACACCACGGCACAGGACAGAAGTCCTAACGCAGCAGGATGACGTCAGAGTGATCTATGGTCAACGACATGTACTCAGAGAAACATAAATAGTGACTGATGCCTGGAGCAGAGGCATGTCTGAGCACGCCTGGAGGGCACTTACAGCCTGTTCTCTTAAACGACTGATGATGGATTCACACAGAAAGTTCTAAACACAGCCCTGTCACACGTTTCATGACTGAACCAGAACTTCATGATGTCTGAATCTACTGAAGCCTGTTCTGTGTTGATGATGATGCAGTGATACTGAGGATGAAACAATAAACAATGAGGTTAGATCGGTGAACCTCTTGTAGACTATTGTTGTAAATTAGCATCAAAGCACTTCTGGCCTCAAAGGGATCAGATGGAGTATCTGGATTAGTACCTTCATCAAAGCCATGCTATATCCAGTCCTTTATGTGTCTACTGCCCTCTAGTGGAGCAGCTGCTACAGGTAGAAAAGGGACAATTTTATTTCCTTATTACAGTTTATTATGTGTAGCGTTACCAAATACGCTATAACCTCTGAACTTTGACCCCTGTGACCATCACATAAACAATAACCATCTTTTTCCCAATAACTTGGAATAAAATGACTTTTTTATTATGTTTAACATGAATCAACATTCTTCCAAGGATCCGGTCGTGTGGGAAGACTTCAACTGGACACTCTTTAGTTAATAATAAAACTCAAAGACTGCCAGACGTCTCCTTCTAAATGTCATTATTCTTAATCAAACTGTTTTAAAAATGTCTTAATGTGATTAATACATTTTCTCCACAGTATTATGAATGTTTGATCCAGCTTCAGTATTATTTCACATACATACTATGCTAAAAGGGTAATTCAACTTTATTACTCATGTTTACTTATTCAAGTAACCAATAGGGTTAGTAATCTGAGTCACGTGACTTTGCTAAGCCCACTCGTTGGTACACGCCACCACTCTGTTTCCCTTTAACTAAGCTTCTGTCCGGAAGTGCTGAGTTCTGATTCAGCCACTGATCAGACAAGACAAGCCAGCTGTCTCCTCGCTACACAGCAAAGCTTTTTCCTCCGGTATCAGTCCTCCTCTTCGGGTCAAGCCCGTAGGACTGATGACCCACTTTTTCCCCTGAGGTCCGACACGCTGTCCGCCTCCTAACCAACATGGGAAAAGGTGAAGCAGCTCTGTTAGCTCAACCTGCTAACCACCAGCAAACTCAGAAATGGGATCAATAGACTCCGTATCTCCGGACGCCACCGTGGCCTACGGCGGTCCAAGACCTCCACAGCCGCCCGATCCGGACCGAGGGGGAAACCACCTCCACGCAGTCCCATCTGACTCCAGTGGTGCAGATCCATGGGAACGCAGTTAAGTAGACCACCTTCTGGTAAAGCTGGAGGCCTTTGTTGATAAGCTCTACACTCCACGTAACTTATCTTTCAACACCTCCTCCATTCTAACTAAACTAAATTAAGTTAAACTCGTTAGTCTTAAACATCATGAGACTCAGATTACTAAACTTATTTTAGAGATTCAATTTAGAACACAAATACCATCGTGTTAAAAGTTTCAACCTGCTACCTCATGCTAACTGCTTCTCTGTTGTACTGTTTGTCCGTCTTTTCATAATAAAACTCATAAAGTCTAATTCCTGGACTCAGACTTCTATCCGTCAATATAAAAAGGTACTACCAACTCCCTGTAATTAAAGAATCTAGAGAAATATTCCCGTACAGAGTACTGGTGACGAGTGAAAGTATCAGAGGTAGCTCTTTGTGTAAAACTGAAAAAACTCAGCTAGTGACCATACGGAAGATGTATAATAAACCCCAGGTTTTATATCATTACATATGTATATTTATTAAAACATGTTTATTACAATACTATACCCACTGTATACAGAAAATGTATCATTTAAAATTATTATGAAAATATTAAACAATAAACAGTTTTTATCATTCAAAATATCTGTATACTGTATTTTTTGAGTATTTATTTTAAATTAAAGGGCTGGGCATTTATGCATTTAGTGTGAACAAATATTTTTTCACACACCCTGTAATGACCATCTAACGTGACACCAAGTAAACATCACCTCCTGTTTAATTGAAGGCTGCAGCCCTCAGTGGTTTGTAGCTGTTCACTCACTCCGTACCAGGCAGCAACACTTTATCACATGTTGGAATCTACAGCTCACTCAGACTTTGAACCATTACATTAATAGACTTTTAAAGGTGTTGTGACATCATACTGTTGTGATGATTCAGCCTTTAAATTTGTTATTAAATGATCTCTTTCTTATAAAAACAAAAAGTAGAATACATCAGGCAGCTCTTCGCCCCCCTTCCCAAACGCCCAGACCCTGTTTGAACTCGTCATTTAGATATTTTTCATCAAGTGTTCCTGACAGAAAGATAACACACTGTCACAGAGTGCCATCCATCTTTGTTTCCTAGATACTCTAGTGTAGGAGAATTCAATCTGAGAGTGTGGGGTTAGACACGTCGGTGATTAATCAGCTCTATGTTCATTTGAGTGTGTGTGTGTGTGTGTGCTCATCTGTATGTGTCTTTGTCTGGCGTGTGATAAATCAACGTCTAACCCTGTACAGGACACTGAATGCCCAGACGCCCTTCAGCGCATAGAAGATAAATTAATCTACAATTGATTTGCAGACAATAGTTGGACAGGAAAATGACTCTATCCTGGTCCGACGGAGCATCGTGTGGATGGTAGAGCTGCTGTTTTACAGGGAGGAGGGAGGAGAACGTTGGTATTTATCCAAAGAGGGAGAAAGAGAGCTGGAGGCTGACCAAGGGTGAGTACTGAGATCAACATGGGAACACACACACACACACATGTGCATGCACACACACACACACACACATAATAGGGCTTACTAGATGAATAAATCCAGCCAGCCGTACAAACTAATGCTAAACTACATTGTATTTCATCAAGAGGAGTCCAGTTATGGAACAACATTAGTGACGACATGAAAAAATGTCAAAACATTAGAAAGTTTAAAGAGAAGACAAAAGACTTTAAAGTACCGTATTTGCCCGCATATAAGACGAGGTTTTTTTCATTGAAAATAATTTGAAAAAGGGGGGGTCGTCTTATTATCGCGCCCTAGTTTTTCCGGCGGAGGGCGCAGGCTTTTTGGTCAAAGCGGCAGGAAGCAGCTCAGACCGCGAGCGGTTCCAGAGGTCCGGGCCTGGCCTCGTTCAAAGTTACAGGTTTACTAGTACTGAGGATTAAAAGGTCCAGACCCAGCAGGTGTTTTCAGCGAGCAGACTCTGTACAGGTGAGGACTCGCGTCGCTCGCTCGATTCACACACGCATTCTCCCTCAGAACCTCATCCGTCTCATCGTTCTTTATATGCACCCGACACACACACCTACACACACACACACACACACACTCAAATGAACATAGAGCTGATGTGTGTGTGTGTGTGTCAGTGCATTTTGCCGCAGCAGCGTGTGTGTGTAAACAAGCTTCCCCTACATGAAAACTCCATCTCAGCTCCACAACTGGATGTGAAGTTCATCAGTGTCTGATGATCGCGAAGTTGCACAATCTGACCGTGAAAGCTCCTGTCAGCAAAGGTGTGTCGGGCAGAGAGATCAGTACGGTGGACTGGTGGACTAGTTGTGTGCACCACTGTTAATAAGCAAATATTAAAGCAGTCTGGAATTATTAGTAGCTGTAGCGCCGGCAAAGGCGTTACTATCTCTGAATTCTGACATCTGGTTCATCACAACAATAACTCATCTTTTGTCCCAATAACTTGGATTAAAATTACTCTTTTATTATGTTGTAACCTGAATCAACATTCCTTCCAGGACCCGGTCGTGTCGGAAGACTCAGAAGATTTCCTTTAATTAATAATTAAACTTAAGGACTCTTTGATGTCTCATTCTAAAAGACACTACCTGTAATCCACTGTCCAGAAATGTCTTAATATGATTAATTCATTTTCTTCCAGTATTCATGAATGTTGATGTTGCATCAGTATTATTTCATGTTTCTACTTTTGCTAAAAAGGTTAAAGCATATTAATAATCCATCTAACTTCCTGGGTTCCTTAATGACGAGAACCACGTGACTTGGTAACTCTTTCCCCATTGGGCCACGCGTCCAAAACTTTCCACGGTCAGACTTCCTGCCTGGAAGCTACCGAGAGCTCTAGAGTTCTCGTTCAACCTTCAACGAGAGAACACAGCCTCCGTTTTCTCCGCTACACGGTAGGCTTTGAGGCCGACTGAAACGTTTGGGTCTTAGCCCCAAGCAGTCGAGGACAATTTCCCCGGCTAGAAGCCAGACACCATCCGTCTGCTTCTGTTCACCAGCCATGGGGAAAGCCTGTTAGCCTCTGCACCAGCCGATCATGGAGCCGCTGACGCCGACTCATTCAGACACCTCCGTGCCTTCGGTAACGTCACGTCACCGGGGACCAGACCGAGGTTCGTCGAACCAACGATCTCACCGACGAGCCTCCACCTCTCACGCCGAGGCGATCTGGAGCGGTCTCAGCAGGTACCAACTCCGATCTGGTTAAACTGAGGCTCTTGATAAATAACACTCCTGTCAACTTAGCTCAGTCCCCCTCATAACTAGCTCCGACTCCCTAGAGATATATAAATATCTCACGGGCTCTCGTCATTAACTCTCAGCTTAATAACATCAGAAGAATCTCTTAAGATGCACCATCTACCTCATATCTGTCTGTTTGTTCAATCTGTTTCTTTAATAAAATAACTGTAGTCTAAGTCTGCTTCTGGGTTATAACTTCCAAATATAACGTACGTAGGTCTTCCCTTTGAACCAGAAAGAATCTAGATATCCTGCATAATAATTAGGTTAGTGAAGGTAGCTTGCATTGCGGGCGTAAAACCGACAAAGCTAAGCTAATAACCTTGCAGAAGTGTGTCCGTATTATAACAATAAAATCAGGTTATATTACGCTACATAGCATTAGTTAAATTTTCTCAAAATTTCTATAAAAATTATTTCTTTAAAAAGTGAATTTAGTCTTTTTTTCTGAAGATTAGTCTTGAAAAGGGGGGGTCGTCTTATAATCAGGGTCGTCCTATATTCGGGCAAATACGGTATATAAAGAAATGAATTAGACCTTTAATGGACTATGTTTGATTTATGTATGTATGGGTATGTATATGCATATGTATGTGTATATATGTGTATGTATGTATATATAAATTATGATAATTTTTGGGTTCTGGGTAAACCGCTGTAAAGATTCAGCTTTTTGTTTTTTATACATTAATTGCCGAAAGGGCTTGGGCAGTAAACAGATTCATCTTCATTTAAAGCCTTTTCTTTTTAAATTCTATTTTATTTTTATTTACTTTAATATTACTATTTTCTTTTTAAAGGGGCAGATATTAATAAGAGTTTTTCTGTTCATTTTCATTCTTGGTTATGCTTATTTGCATTTTTGTGTTTTTTAGTTTTTGTTTTGTTTTTACTGAATGAAATACATTTTTGAAAATTGAATTTTTTTAAAAGTTGAAATCCTTGAATCGCTGGAATTTTATTCAAAACTGATTCATTTGTGAGACCTGGGGTTTCATTGGTGAGTTATTAGACTTTTATGAGATAGCTAACGTTATACAGTATGTGCCATATAAATGCAATTTTCTTATTTATAATTCCTACAAATATTCTTTTTGGATTTATTTTTACTACAGATGGAAAAGGAGCCATATACTTTATTAAACTTAAGGTTCTACTTGAAAACTTAAAAATTGAAAAATGTTACAAAAGAAAAAAAAATCTTGTTATATCCTATAAAAACATTCTGGGTTTAAAACCATACATTTTCAAGTAGTTCAGGAAGTGTCCTATGGAGGCTTAAGGACACTTCCTGAATCGATAAAGAGCAAACTCTGTTTAGTGAATTATAAATACTGATTTAACTTCTGAGTAAATGACGACATGGTCATTTTTAAATTTCACAATTATGATCAAATCTGTGTTTTAAAATATGAAATCCTTTTATATTTATCACTTTTACCATCAATGAACACATTTTAGTTTAAACCATTTTTATCAACCGCCACAGCTCTGATTACATGTTTCTGTATTTAGAGATCAACCAAGCTCAGCTCATGCTTGATGCTGTTGTCTTGCTACATACAAAAATAAAGTTATCTTTAAAAGTTGTCAAACATATCTTGAAGGTTTAGCGAAGCTCTGGAAGTGTAGTTCCAAATCTCCAAACTCACCTGCAGCCAAACTCCACCAAACCATCCCCGACCCTCGTTATCATTTAAACATCTGGTAAACAACGTAGCTTAAGACTTTTTTTTACACACACACACACACACACACACACACACACACACACACACACACACACACACACACACACACACACACACACACACACACACACACACCTTTGCTCAGCCAGATTTTTTGTGAATGTCACACACCAACAGAAGAACTGACTCCTACAGAACTAAAACCCCAGGACCGTCGTTTTCAAGAATATTTTCCATCATTTACTTTTTTTTTTTTTACTTTGATGGAAAAATCTGAAGTGTTTCTGTCATTTTGACAGATTACACTTCGCACACCTGAGCATTTGATGGAGTGTCAGCAGATTGATTAGCTCTCTCTTAATGACCTCGTTGGTTTCATTCAAAATATATACCGTATATATAAATCACGGCAGCTGAATATCAAAGTTACTGTGATGGGGACTGACAGTGGAGGAGTTTGACTTCACACGAGGTGATTCTGGTCCTCGGGGACCAGGACCAGACTTAGTTTCAGTCCCCAGGTGAGCTGTTTTTGTTTTATCTCATTATTTAAATGCAGGGTGCACATAATGAGGTGAGTATCAGGGGTGGATATTTGGTGCTCATCTGTAAATCGTTTCCGTGTGTGTTCACGCGTCTGATGCGACCCGACCCATCCGGCACAATCATTAAATGAATTGTTGGGGATGAGTCGTTCAGACAGCAGGGAGAAAGGGAAAAAACCTGTCATGAATAAAAAAACCTCCGGTTCTGACAGACTGGCTCTGATGACCTCGGGCTGGGTTCAAGTTCTTTTGAGGTTCAGGTGAATTCTGTTGAGGCGCTTCAGCTGCTACTGCTGTGACAGAGCGCTAAACCGGGTTACTGACACAGGATTCCCCCCCCCCGATCGAACCCAACGCAACAATAATTTAAATATTAGACCCTAATCAACCTGACTGTTGAGGTCGGTTATAAATGAGAACTCAAACTAAAAACACAAACTTCGACATGAACGTAAGAGTCGCCTGAAGCTAGGCAAAGAGCCGCGGGTTGTCCACCACTGGTATAGCTATAAACATATTGTGGTGATAAAAAAAAATGAATAAAGTGGTTTCTTCACAGTTCTCTAAAAACCTCAGCCAATCAGATGTTTCAGACCAAAAGCAACTATTAGACAATCCGGCTGTCTGTCTTGCCAAAGCGCCTCACTTCCTCACTGCTTGGATCCTCCATTAATGCTGCTGGAGCATTTTAAAGCAGAACATCCCGAAAGTGAGAGAAGGACAGAAACAGGTGGCTACTAGCGCTTCAAATCTAGGAAAAAAATCCCAGAGTCCCAAAAAGAAAAACACCTTTTCAGCTAGCAGGAAACTAAAAACGTTTGGACGTAGAAAGAGGAAAACCCTGGGGGAACGTTAGCATAGCGTTTCAACAACTGTTTTGCTCTCTCTCGTTACTGTGGCAATGTGCGGTCCCATGTCAGGGGGAGGCACAGCAAAAGGATTATAGCCAATGGGAGGGGTGAGAGCTCTGAGACGTGCTTGTGTAAAAAAGCTAGCTAAACCTAGCTTGTTTTTCAAACTTACTATAGCACCTTTAAAGCATGTTCACACAGAAAAGATGAAAGTTCCTCAATCTTAGTCATATTAATAGGAGAAAGCAAGTGAATGTATCAAGGAGCAAGCAAAAGTTAAACCAACGAAGGAGCAACTATAACAGTTTAATAATAACTTTTCCATTTTAGAAAATAATATTTAGATATTTGCACTTTGAGTCAGTAATGTTTTGCTCTACTTGCTCCTTTTACCAGTAATCTGTGTTCTTTCTAAGGATGCATCTGGCAGTACCTGTACCTGCTTCACTTGTGCTGTTTCACTTAAGTTGCATTTATTTTAACATCCTAGAGCCGGGGTATTCAAAAGGCGGCCCGTAGGTCTGATGCAGCCCACGACCTGCATATTTCTGGCGCACCAGCCAGATATACGGACTTTTCATTTGTTTGGTTTTGTACGAGTGTGTGTGTGTGTGTGTGTGTGTGTGTGTGTGTGTGTGTGTGTGTGTGTGTGTGTATGCATAGGCCTGCACGTGCCCCTAATGGTAGATGCTCGTGCCGGGATTTGAACCTGGGTCTCCCATGTGGTAGGTGACTTTCTTTACCAGTGGCGGATCTAGAAAAAAATTAGAGGGGGGGGGGGGGGGGGGGGGGGCAGATGCTTTTTTAAAGGGGTAGCTACATTCTAAAACACTAAGCACTTAACATGATGCCACATGGGGGCCAAGCTTGTTGTCAGGGGGGCACGGGCCCCCCTGGCCCCCCCTAGATCCGCCCCTGGTTTAAACGTTTATTCAGCCCTCTGCCTTTAAAATCTTGTTCTATGCTCATGATGAGCTGTTGCTGTGTATTAAAATCCACAGCGAATCGGTGCGGATACCCCCCCGTCTCCATGGAATGACGTGGCCCATCCCGGATCGTAATTGAATACCCCTGTCCTAGAATAATAATAATAATAATAATGCATCAGTTTTATATAGCGCTTTTCAGGTCACTCAAAGACGCTTTACAGAGTTGCATCATTCATTCACACAGTCATTCTCACCGGTGGTGGTAAACTACGACAGACGTCTGTAGCCACAGCTGCCCTGGGGCAGACTGACAGAGGAGAGGCTGCCATTCTGCGCCATCGGACCTCCTGACCACAACATTCACACACAGTCACACTCACATTCACACAGGCAAGGTGGGTGAAGTGTCTTGCCCAAGGACACAACGACAATCTAACCCAGCCAGAGCTGGGGATCGAACCGGTGACCCTCCGGTTACCAGACCGGCCACTCTCCCAACTGAGCTAGTGCCGCCCCAGAGGGGCAAGCTAGAGGCTCAACTGGGTCATCTAATCATAAACTAACTTGTTTAAATGGGATTGTTTCTGGCAGAGGAAAATGTTAAAGTTACAGTTTTAAAACTGTATTTTACCAATTAGTATGTGATGACATCACAGTCATGCCCACTGCTTTTTCACAAAACCCTACATGTGTAAAGGACACAAGGGTCAACAGGTTTGGTCACACGCTGCCTGAAGGGAAAAAGGAACCACCCACAGGTGTGCTGTCCTGCCAGAACCATCAAAACAAGAGGCAGGTAGTGGGAGGGGACTGGAGCAAGGGAGGAGTGATTATGAAGGATTTATGACACTGAGTGACTCACTTTTGCAGCTGTTTTGTTGCACTTTGTAAAAATGCTTGTTGCACCTATCTGATTACAGAAAAAATACTGTTTCCTTATTGTTTTCAATAAAAAAGTGGAGTAGGGGTTTATTGATTTGTTTCCTAAGTATACCTCTCCTCTCCCGTGGGTTTCAGGCCAGTCTAGAGTTATAATCCCTCCAGTGTGTCCTGGTTGGCCTGGGGGCTTCCTGCCAGCAGTACATGCTTCATACACCTCCCCAGGGAGTCGTCATCCTGAGCAGATACCTGACCCACCTCAGCTGGCTCCTCTGAACATGGAGGAGCAGTGGTTCTAATCTAAGTCCCACCTGAATGTTCAGGCTCCGTTCTCACCCGGTCAGCTCATTACCCAAAGCTTATGACTACAGATGAGAGTTAGATCAACCTGTAAATGAAGCTCAGCTCCCTTTAACCACAACAGACTGGATCAGTGTCAGCACCAATCCAGATGCTGTCAAAATGATCCCTTATTTATATGATGCCTTCTTCTAAAGACAGATGATCAGATCCCAATGAAACAATATCACAGGTAGACACTTCTCAACTCGTGTTTGTATTTCCAATCAGGAGACGGTGATTACAACACATGGCCTGAAGCCACTGGGCTGTGATTCTGTCTCAGAGGGAGGTCTGCAGGCTTCAGTGTACATTGGTTCAAGGTCATTACTCCTCTCTCTGAAACAAAGAGGTCTGAGAATGACTAACACATGCAAACAGCAGCATTAAGGAGCACATAGACGTGGTAAGGTAAATATTCAGGCGAGTGAGGGAAATCCTTTGCTGGCTCAGATGAATGGGAATGGAGTGGCTGCAGAATGCATTGTTCTATTGTATAGGAACGGTTTTCATGTGAGAACAACTTCACATCAAGGTAAAGACTCAACAGCAAATGTGTCAAAGAGCTTAAACATTTCCCATAAGGGCTGCAGGATATTAGAAAAACAATGATACTACTGCTGAATATTACCAATATCAGTTGGGATAAACCCACATTTCCTTCACTGCTTTCCTTTTCTCGTGTCATCACGGCACTATCAGCTGCTATCCCACCATCTAAACTTCCTATAGACATTTAGGGCAGCAGAGGTTCATCTGATTAGGAAAAACTCTCCTCTGTTCCGTTGTTGTTAACTCAAATATCTAATCAGCCAATCACATGACAGCAGCTCAATGCATTCAGTCATCTAGACATGATGAAGACAAATTGCTAAAGCTGCAATTGTGCATCAGAACAAAGGAAGAGGATTTAAGTCACTTTGAACATGACATGACCATGGTCTATGCCAGAAGGACTTGGTCTGAGTGTTTTAGCAGATCTACTGGACTTTCACCCACAGCAATCTCTAGGGCTTAAAAAGAAGGGTATGAAAAAGAGAAAACATCCCTCAAACAGCAGCCGTATGGATGGAAATGTCTTGCTGCTGTCAGACGTCAGAGGAGATTGGGATCACAAAAACTGGACAATAAGAGGTTATAAAAACGTTTCCTGGTCTGACGAGTCTCAATTTCAGCTGCAAACTTCAAAAGGTCAAGGCAGCATTTAGTGTCACCAAAGTGAGAGCAGTGATCCATCCTGCCTTGTATCAACGCTTCAGGCTGCTGGAGGTCTGATGGTTCTGTGATGGTGTGGAGGAGATGTTCTTGTCCCACTTTAGGTCCTTTAGTACCAACGGATCCTGGTTTAACCTCTACAGCCTTCCTGGGTGTTGCTACTGACCAGGTCCATCCCTTTATCACCACAGTGCACCATCTTCTGAGGCTACTTCCAACAGGACGATGCTCCATGTCTTAAAGGCTCAGACAATCTCTAACTGGTTTCTAGAACATGATGATGACTTCCCGGGACTCCAGTGACCTCCACAGTCACCAGATCTCAATCCAGTCCAGAACCTCTGGGATGTGGTGAAATGGGAGATTCACATTGTGGATGTTCAGCTGACAAACCTACAGCGTTTGTGATGCTGTCATGTGAATATGGACCAGAACCTCTGAGGAATGTCTCCAACACCTTGCTGAATCCATGACATAAAGCTTTATCACCTAAGCCTCAACATGTCCGCCTGGCATTTTTTTACTCTTTTAACTATAAATTTGTCAAAAAATGTCCTGTAAGCAAATGCTTTGGCTCTTTTTTCCATAACACTTGGAACTTTAAATATCTGACATTATTTTACTATATAATGTTCAATAAACCACTGTAAGAACTGTTTGAAATGAAGAAAAACCAAAAAGCGAAATTAGATTTTAGAGTTTTAGTGAAAATAAAAAAGGGTATATACACAGAAACTACAGATTTTGCATCATAATTTTACAATTTTAACAGTTTAGAACATTTTCATCAATTTTTGTTTCCTTTTTCTCTTGCTAATACAAAAATACAGGCCAATAATTCAAAATATATTCAGGCGTTTTTTTCCCTGCCTGCATTTCTCCTCATATGTCAGAGTCCTGATGGTTTATTGAGAGGGGTCTGGACACCAGGGCTTCTTTTTAGGATGAACCTTGGTTGTTCAGGGACTAAAGGATGATCAGACTCTGCCTCAGTCTTCCACCTGGAATGATGAGGTGAAGGGTTTTGGTCCCTGGCAGCATCACCAGAACCCCCAGCATCCCCACAGCCTCTTCCAGTCTGGACCAACTCTGAGTCTGCATCCTCCTCTAGTTCTCCCTTAGAAGACCATCTGCTCCTCAGAAGACTCTAAAAGTAGAGGATACATTGTTAGCAGGTCTCAAACCCACAGTATTTATTACAGAAAAGACATGTGAACTATGCAGGCAGTTTGTAGTCAGAATGTGGTTTACTGCACTAAAAAGTGACATCAGTGCACAAAACAGGACATTTAGACATAAAAAGTACAAATGTATGTACTTTGTACTAATTTACTTACTTGGTACACAGTTTTAAAAATGTCAAAACATAATGAAAGTATCAAAACTACATATTTTTTACATACCAGCTTCATTTATCCTTATATTCAATTCAAAACATTCAATCGGTCAAACCTTACCTTTTTCACTGGAAATCGCTGCTTCAGCTTCTGTTTTGAGCTCAAAACAATCCAGGAAACTCTTTGGTGGATTTATAACCTGGAGAGGTCTTCTTTTTGACAGAATTTGCTGTGTTTTTCTCCATTTCTGTCGCTGATTTCCTCCTCCTCAGCTGCAGCGTTCGTGTGTGTGTGAGACGGGGACAAAGGGACTGATTCGCGGGCCTACCAACAGCGCGGAAATGAAATTACCGTAATAACACTAATTTGACCTGAAAGCGCAACTTCTCTTCTTTCTAAAACCGTTTGAATTTTTCGGATAGCGCAAACGGTCGCGGAGTTACGGTAATGGAAAGAAGGCATGTCAGAATCGTGTCGGCGGCGACACACTCGGTTTTAAAGGGTTAAGGTGGTTCTGAAGGTAAACGTGGTCCAACCTGGTACTAGAAAGTTGTACCTTATAAAGTGGCCAGTGAGTATTTCATTCCATGCAGTTTGTATTCAAAATTCATTGTCACTGTTGTGATATTGGTACACTGATATTGTGAGAAATATTGGTCTACCTTAATTTTCCAAGCACATAAAAAGCCAAACTTTAGAAATAAATATTCACTCAGTATTAGTGAAGCAGTGAACTTTGGGCATGTATACAGGACCATGTTGGCAGGATGCTAAATGAGATAGGGAACACCTAGAAACGCCCTCAGGCTTCATAACACAGCTGCTGCCAACTGGCTGTGCCTCACTGCATCAAGACGTCTCTCTTTAACTCCTTTAAGCCTCCAAATAAGAATAAGAAAAGCATTCCAGAATTGCCACCAGCAACACCCCACATGGCATCACGGCAAAACAAGACGGGGATGGAAGAATATGTAAAATTACCCAGAGAGCTTAGAAAAAAAACATAAAGAAGGAAAAACATTCCTCTGGATCACGGCTGATAAGACAGAGGAGGTGCATGTTTGGCTCAAATGGAGCGAGCCCAACCACAGTCGCAGTCATCCACACACACACACACACACACACACACACACACACACACACACACACACACACACACACACACACACACACACACACACACATACACATACACATACGGAGCTGGGTGAGCCTACCTTTTCTTCTAGTCTGATGAATCTTGCACCAATAGTTGGGAATTCTTTATCTTCCCCCTTTCCTAGTGAATTAATGACAGAACAGAATCATTCTGAGCACATACGAGCTTTTTAACACTTTCTGTTGACATAAATGTCCCCAGATCATTAAATAATGGGTTGAATTACAGCAGCTGTAATGAAAAGTCCACCCAGATGGCCCAAACTGGAACTGAAGAGCCATTGTGTCTAACTTCATCCATTCCGATGAACAGAACTCTTCACGTAAACTCGTCTGTTGTGTTTGGAAGGAGAGCGTTTGTGTTTGTGTTGAATCAGGATCAAGTGATGTTTTTATTCTCAGCTGTTCTTTCTTTTAATTTGACCAAATGTCAGTGGCGGTCGAAGGGCTTGGTTAACACATTAAAAGCAATCAAACAGATGTTTGTTTTACAACAATTTACACAAAATATGGAAGAACACAGAGGTGAGTGCAGACTGATGGTTATCTCTCATATGGAGACAGATTTTACCTGGAAGAAACATTCCCGGTTTTCCCAGGGTCCCATCCAGCCTGAGGAGAGGAGAGGAGAGGAGAGGAGAGAAGGAAGGTGAAAACAGATACAGAGGAGGTTGAGCTGGGAGGACATGGTGTTTTATTTGCTGATTGTTTTATTCAGGATCAGATATTAATATTATATAACCATAACATAAATATTAAGTTCAAAATTGGTTTGATATAAACAGACTTTCACTGAATCTTAACAAAACTAATTTTAGATGATTTAATGATAAAAAACAAAGATGCACCATTAAAAATGAGTAAAAGAAAGCACGTTTTTAGGAGTTTTAAGATCTGACCTGGAAGTCACATATGGTCACATTGCCAAAGCCATCACAGTACTACATAATGTCAAGTTTTTACTGAATGTTCTGGGTTGTTGACATTATATAACTCACTGATTGTTCCATACTTCACTTACTGTATAGAAATCTGGGGATCCACATATAGAACTTATAGACAACCTGTTTGTTTTACAAACAAGAGCATTGAAGATAATCAAAAACACTCACTCTAACCCGGTACTCATCAAATATAAAATACTGAAGTTTCATGATTTAGTGGATTGGAAAACATTACAAACAATGTACAAAGCTAGTACAAGTGACTTGTCAACAAACATGTTTGAAAAGGGTGAAAATGGGTCATATGTTGAAAAGAACTGAAGTGTTTAAAAGGCCTAGATTTAGACCAAGAATGGAGGAAGTGAGTATTAGTGTAAATGGTGTGAAATTATGGAACAGCCTGAACTTAAAAGAATCAAGGTCCCTAAATATATTTAATATTAGATCAAGTGTAGTAAGAATCTATGAAAAGTTAAGTCTGTAAACTAGAACAGGAATGTGATAAAAATGAATCTGTGTTTGTAGTAAAGTGAGAATTATTAATCATTTATTTTATATCAATCAATTAATAACTTTATTAAAGACACAAAGAGGTCCATAGTAAAAAAAAAAAGGGTAGACACTAAAAACATTAAAAACATAAATAAGAAGAACAGGTAAAATACATAAAATGAATAAAAAAATGTTACAAACTCACATAAGGGTTAAAACGCCAATAATTCCACAAACTGGAATAAAATATGACAGAACTGTGTGTGAGGTTTGTCAGAGACAGGACAATGCTGTTCTTAGAGTCCAGTAGTCTACACATACATGTACATGAGGTCCCTAGAGTCCAGTAGTCTACACATACATGTACATGAGGTCTCTAGAGTCCAGTAGTATACACATACATGTACATGAGGACCCTAGAGTCCAGTAGTCTACACATACATGTACATGAGGACCCTAGAGTCCAGTAGTCTACACATACAGCTGTACATGAGGACCCTAGAGTCCAGTAGTCTACACATACAGCTGTACATGAGGACCCTAGAGTCCAGTAGTCTACACATACAGCTGTACATGAGGTTCCGTCGTACTGCCTGACTTGTAGGCACACTCACATCAACACACATTTTGCTCACACTGCACCATCTCGGCATTCTCAGCATCATCCTCAGCCCGTCATTATATGCAACCGTAAGTTTTCTCATGGTGCTTTTCTCATAGTGTCTCCATAGATGAGCAGTGTACATCGGGGTACAGTATGCTTTAAACAGAGCAGTTTTTACAGGTACAGAACTCATCCCAAACCTACACAGCAAAATCAAAAGTGTTAAAATTACAGTGTTGGTGTTGTATGTTAAAAATAGAGTGTTATTTCAGCACTTGTTTAGTTTAATCCAACTATGTGAGAGTTAAGTCCTAAAAAGAGTTGGTGTTAATCTGGAGAGTTAAATCTAAGCAACGCTGCTATGTGTTAAATTTAAAATTAACACCCAACAGAGTTTCTCCCAGAATTCCATATCGCTTGCCTAAAAGAGCAGGACACAGCATTTTCAGGCGGACTCTTCAATGTGTAGCTGACATTGTGGCAAGGTAAGTCCAATTTTAACATTAACATGTATTTGGTGGGCACATTAATGTTCCTTCTGTACAAGAATGTTGATAAACGTACTCAATTTGCTTAAACCTATGTACACGTTTGTACAACTGGACATCCATCCATCCATCCATCCATTTTCTGCAGCCGCTTATTCCTCCACAGAGGGTCGCGGGGCAGCTGGTGCCTATCTCCAGCGGTCAAGGGGCGAGAGGCGGGGGACACCCTGGACGGGTCGCCAGTCCATCGCAGGGCCACACAGAGACGAACGAGACAAACAACCACACACCCACTCACACCTAAGGACAATTTACCAGCCCAATTAGCCTGACAGTCATGTCTTTGGACTGTGGGAGGAAACCGGAGTACCCGGAGGAAAACCACGCACGCACGGGGAGAACATGCAAACTCCACGCAGAGAAGCCGCAGAGCCGGGATGCGAACCCACGACCTCCTTGCTGCGAGGCAACAGTGCTAACCAACTGCGCCACCATTTTAGGTTAAAACTAAAGAGATGTAGCATGCGCCCGAAGCCTCAGGCCAGCACCCCCGGTGGTAGCTGTGGTTAACTTGTGCTAGTCGACAGCCAGCTGGCATAGCCATTTGAATGTTGCTGTGCTACATTTAATTATTTTTATCATAATTTGTCTTTACATTTCATTAAAGATGGGAAACCGTCCTTGTTGGTGTGGAACCAGGACAGCCTTTCCTCCTGTGTGTCGGTGAAAAGAAGAACAGCATCCAAAGATACTACATCATCATCGATCAGAAGGCCATCCCTTGCAAAGCACAGACCTCCATGGCAGCTTTCGTTGAGCTCTTAAAGCACATTTCGTCTTCAGTGTCAACTACCATGAATCCCTCTACAACTTCTATACGTTCATCCAAAGCACAGTTTACAACATTGATGTGGGAAGTGCCAAGGAAAGCCCCAGAGTCAAGGAACTAAGAGCGAGACTTTTGCACAACGCTTGAGGTGATAAATATCCTTGGATGCAAATATGTTTATGTCTGTCTGACATATAGAGTGGATGTTCTTGATTTTGATGAGCATCTCAATGCATACTGCATCAGTGAGAGCAGACTAATTTTCTGTTTTACCTATCAAGGAGTTCGTTTATTACAGACCCTATGACAAACAGTTTTCCAATGAGATGTGTGAAAAAACACAATGTGCCACATTGCTATACTGTGTGATCTTGTGTTGTGGCTATTGAAAAGCCAGTGCTGTTTTTATGTGGTGTGCTTGTTTGAAATACAGGTTGTTTTAAACTGGAACTTGTGTGGGCTTCTTTTTAAACTATAATGTGCTATCTATGTTGTAGAAAGTGAAATTCCCAGTAGTATTTAAAAATCCAGATTTCTATGTTGTTATTTAACACTTTCCAAAGTGTTGTTATAAATTGAATCTGAATTGGTGTTCATAAAACACTCTGATAGTGTTAACTTTTAACTCTTTACACTGGTGTTGAGAAATTCAGCACCAATGAGTGCTACATTTCAACTACTGAGAGTGTTGTTTCAACTCTGCCACGGTGTAAATTGATCAACACTTTCAAAAGTGTTGTTCTAACTCAATCTAGTGTGGACCAATATAGACACTTTGAAAGTGTTTAATTTGACTACCTAGGAGTTGAATGAACACTTCTGAATTTGCTGTGTACGTACCAGAGTGTTAGCCTGAGCATACAGTAAACGGCACTGTCTGTATATGTCCACATCATCTGTCAGATCTGCAGATATGTGGTGTCCCAAATATTTAACAACCGTACATTCTTTTAGAACAACACCTGATAAAAAAAAGTCTGGAAATAGCAGTTTACTGTCCTCCTTACTCCTCACTATTAAAAGAGTGCTCTTCTCTATAAATGAGGCATAATATAAGATCATTTCTTCTTTCTGCCCCTTTATATTCATGTGTATTGTGTTGATGTTTCTGTGTATTTTCTTTGTTTTTTCTTTTGTAACAGAATTATTAATTACAACCAACTATTTATATTCCAACTGATGAACCAAAAAGAAAGCTGATTCATCTTTAAGCTGCATTAAACAAACCAACGAGCATCGGATCAAATGGATCTGATTTTAACCCCCAAATCCTAGAGATTCATGTTGGAACCATAAATACTAAAGAGGACTGACATCCAAACCACACTGGATGGTTTAAAATCTCACACTAGGATTTTATTTATAGACTTGTCTTCAGCTTTGAACTCCATCCAGCCACACCTTTTAGATCCAGCTTTAATTTTGATGTGGGCTTGGAGGAAACCATCCGGCGCCTCAGGGGAGGAAGGCAGCAACTCACTCACACACTCTTAAAAATGTCTGCAAATTAACGGCAGAATTCTAGCAGTAACATACCGTTTTTCCAAATGACAGTAGAATAATGTTAAATCTGATGTTTTTTCTGTTAAATGACAGTGGCTGGAAAATTACGGCCAAAAACAGTGTACTACAGTATTTCCTTTGGATGATGTGGTCCTCTTAGCTTCATCAGGCTCTTACTGGGGAGGTTCACAGTCGAGCGTGAAGCAGCTGGGATGAGGATCAGCACCTGTAAGTCTGAGACCATGGTGGCGGCAGGGAGGTCCTGCCCCAGGTGGAGGGGTTTAAGTATCTCGGGGTCTTGTTGACGAGTGAGGGAAGGAGGGAGCAGAAGATCGACAGGCGGATTGGGGCAGCGTCTGCAGTGATGCGGATTCTAAGAACCTGTAAGAACGTTGAATATTGGTGTTGCTGAGGATGTTGCTTTAATGCTGTCACCATGGTAAAAGTTCCTTTGAGAATGAGTCCCATTCAGACAGTGTTCATAGATGGTGTATTACGGCTGTATATCAGTGTCGTAGTAACCTACAGCCATCTGTCTGGAACAGAGCCTGTATTTATCTAGTTCCTTAAATGCAACACAAATCATCCAAGCAACAATAGAGAACATTAAATCACAAAGTCTGAGATGTAAAGAGAAGAAAGCCGAAAACCCAGCTGAAGCTTTCACCTTCTCTGCAGCTCCTTGATGCGAACCATCATGTTGAGGTGACCCTGGGAATACTGCTCGATCACGTCTCGCACATCGTAGGGCTTCCGGGCTTCCTGTGGATCCATGCACACAGATACACACACAAGAAAAACACACACACATGGTGGGACACAAAGGCCATTGTCAATCACAACCTCTGTTGCTTGGTCCCCCGAAAACATCCCCAACCCCCTTGGGTGCAAAGGGTTCATTGTCAGCTCAATGTGTGTTTTGTGTGCATGTGCGTGTGTGTGCAAGTGTGTGTGTGTGTGTATGCACTGAGAAGCACATGGTCATGTAGAGAGCAATCGTGTTAAGGCCTTTTCACAGCTTTGTTTAGTATGACGTTGATACAAGAGGTATTGGAATGAACCCAGTGAACCCTTAGGGCTTCGCCGGTAGACACAGTCTAGTCTCTGCAGCTGAGCTCACTTAGGACCTAATTGAAAACATATAGAAGAGTCAAGAAGCTGTTTGCTTCAGGAACCATTACGCAGAATATCTAGTGAAAATCTAATAACCTAAGCACCTCATTCCTGATTATTTGCAGTTCTGTATTTTAACTGTTAACTGTATTTTGGCTAGTTTTAGACTTTATATGTACCATACATTATCTGTACCATACATTATCTGTACCATCCGTTACTACTTTCATCACAGAGAGAGGTTGGAACATTTAACTAAACTGAAGTCAATGTGCTGGTCAATGGTTCAGTTTTCTACAAACACACACATTTGAGAAGCAGCAGTGCTGCAGCTAATACAGTATATCTTCATGTCTCCTCCCCTTACAATCTCTCACTGCTTTCACTCCAAATCTGCTTCTTTTTTATCTGTCACTCTTTGATGGTGCTCTCTGACTGTCTCTCTCTTAGGATTTCCCTTACCTGAAATTTCCTCCTGGCCACGAAGTATTGCATCCTACGGAGGACTTTGACTGCAGACCTCTGGGCATGAGACAACCTGTGATGGAGAAAGAGAAAATACATTATAAAATTAAATAAATGGCAAAAAATACACTGACATGCAAGGAAGTCTTGCTCTCAACAAGGTTAGTTGCAAAGCAATGAAAAAAAAAACATTTACGTCAGTGTTTTCCCTAATAAGTCTGTGCATTTATGGTAAATAATGTGCATATTCTCCAATAACAAATCAAAGTCCACGCAGGCAGCTAAAACTCAAACAGAATTCAACTTTCCTCTTTAAATCCCAAACAGAATGTGGGGATTTCTTCTGTGATAATGACAAAAGGTTTGGATGTAAAAGCTGTACAAGTGAAAAGAGAAGATCAACAGAAAGGTTAAAGCTGTTGCCAGAGACTCATTAGGGTTAACATGGTAACCACACACTTATCACTTCAGCCTCAAACAAACAGTCACTGTACAAAAGCTCACAGTCACATTGAGATGATCTTAAATCAAAAGAGACAGAAGTGGCTGGTCGCCACAAATCTCAATTTTTGTGTCTACAGTGTTTAACTGGGGAGATATCCCGTCATGACCAAAATGCCATTCACTTCAAGTTTTCAAGAAAAAAATTGAGCTACAATAAAATGAAAGTCAGTTGCAGTTTAGACAGGTTTTCTCTGCACTCTGAGATAACTTGAGCAAAAACTGTAAGTGGTCTGGCAGTGAGAGACACGCTGGGTAAAGAAGACAAAACGTTTTAATATACAAACTCTACAAAATGTAAAAAAACCTTTATTTTGCAAAAGTTTTGTAAAGTTTAAAGAGTCCAAAGGTTAGAGTGTGACATCATTACACTCAAACATTCAACAGTAAAGGGTCTCAAGAACCCTAAAACTTTAACCATGACTGAATAAGACACTTCTAAATAACAGTTCCGTCCTGTGAGGCCAAACTTCCATGACCTGGTAAACTTTGATGTTTCTACTGTGAATGATACCTGAACTGTAAAGTCCATAGGGTTGGGCTCTTTACTTGTTTGGACAGAACTCTATTGTTGTGTGTGTGTGGACATTGCATTTCATGTCTTTGTTGTAGAGGTTTTTCAAACTCAGCAGAAAGAATAGCACCTCAAAAAATTGAGACAAAAACAAAAGGTCCAAAAAGTCCCAGAGTGAATCAGTTCTTCTGCACTGGAATCCTTATTGACATGTGGAAACAAACACTGTAATGGACATTTTGGTCATAACTTTAAATCTGCAGCCTTGTACAAAGTGAAGGAGAAGAAAAACAGATTCTGTGTGAATTACAAAGTCTCCAAAAACACACAGCCCTCAGCTCGAAGCAGCACATCTGTGTCAACACAAAGCAGCGGCTCAGTTACGGGTCTTACCACTGAAACAGAGAAGTTATGGATGTAAACAACACATTTACTCATACTCACATACCATAGTGACTGTCTGGCACGCACTGGAATTTGTTTTTTAAGGAGGCCCACAGAGTGCAGTGCACTGGTGCTCATTTGGTTTACTTGCTGAAACAAACTCTTTATGTGACAGCAGCTTGTGTAAATAAAAAAAATTATGTGAGGGAAAAATGGAATAAACTTTTATTAGTGAGTGACTTTTTTAAAAACTAATGGAAGCACTTTAAAGCACATTCAGGTGTAATAACCTAATTCAGCTAGTCTCAGCCTCAAACTCAGATTATTATGGTTTTTAGTTTAGGATAAAGTCTAAAAAACAAGTTTAGCCTTCTGGAATTTATTCTCACAGCTTCAAAAAAATGTCCATTTATTAATTGACCGTCTGATTATCACTTATGAGGTTCTTTCACTTCATCATTAAAAACATGACAGTAGTCATTATATTAATCAAGCTGTGTAGACAGTAAGTTATCCTGAAACCATCCATGTTTCAACAGAGCTGCAGCACACATCATTTCTGGGACTTTCTGTGGGAAATTTCCCTGTTTATTATACTTTTTTCCTTCTTGATACTCTGATTTCCTCCTAAAGTCTAAAACGAAGCATGTTTGGATTAATTGGAGATTCCAAACCAACCGTTGGTGATGTGCATGAAAGCTTATTTACCTCACATGTCTGTGTTGACTCTGGCAGCCTTTAACCTGGCAGTTCAACCACTTATAGATCATATTTTAGTCCCTGCATCTCAATAAAACATGTACTAAGCTTTACTGGAAAAAACAAACAGCTAAACTAATTAGTATTATTATATTACATTATAACCCTTTCTGCCACAAATGAACACAAAATGCAAAAAAAGAAAACACACATTTAAAAATGTCTTTTATCTTGGTGATGAAGTTAAAGGGTTAATAATGTAAAATGGATGAAAGCAAAAAATAACAAAATGCATGCATGGGAGAACAAGTGCAGTGTTACGCTCCACAGTTCTGTACTTGTTCATGTTCAAAGTCATGTGTTGAAACATCTTGTATTTACTGTACACTTGGTGCTAGATTCATGTAACCTTAAACTAAACGTCTGCAGACAGATGTTAGAGATTCGGACAGGTACTTGACCCTTTTGGTGGAATTTTTCTTGATGAGAGAAATTAAAACCCCAAATGAAGTAAAGGAATAAATCCCGCATAAAAAGTCTTGATTAGTTGGAAACATATCCTTCATCTTCATAGGCGAGAACCAAATATAGCTCCATTATGAGCTAGATGTGTGCGTCTGGTTGTGTGAGCGTGTGCTGTTAACTTTTATTTGTGACTGCAGATGGAGTTCCTCCAATGAAACGGCACCTCCAACAGTAAATGAATGACCTCATTCTTGTGCTAAAGCTGAAGCTTTGTATACATGGGTCATCCTCTCAGACATACCTTTATGAGAACACACACACACACACACACACACACACACACACACACACACACACACGTGACACATGGAAACACATGACTTCCACCCTCCTCCGCCCCAAACACGGGTCTTTGTGGAGTCAACAAGTAGCTCGAAGGTCTTAATTAGGCAAAAGGACAACAAAAAGACTCAACAGACAAAGCATTGACAAGGGACCATAAAACATGAACATCAAAGAGTGCCTTTTTTCCTGCCGACCACGCCACGTTTACCCAACTTATAGGAGGAAATGCACTCAAACAATACCAAACGTATAGGCTCTGTTTTAGACTAAAAGAGAGAAGAGTTCAACCTTTCCTCTTTCCTTTATTTGGAAGATTCAGGCAATAACGGAAACAAACAAACAAAGCGTATGGTTTGGATTTAGTTGTATTTAGCCCCTTATGGGTTTCTTGTTTCTTGTAGTTGACACATACAGTATTCAGTGAGTGTGGCACCACCACCACATTTGATACACAGAAACTGAAGAAATATTTGACGTCTACATGCTTCTGCTGCCCTGAAAACACCAAATCTCCTTCTTACTCATGGCCTCCTGCCTTTGTGTTTGTTTTTGTTGCAGTAGATTTGATAGAAGACGAGTTCTGGAGACTCCCGTTGAGCTCAGAACTCACTCACGACGACTCCAATCTACTCTCCATTGTCCTGCGCCGTATGATTTACTCCTCTGGGAAGGCTGGTAGAATGTATTTTAATACTGAGGATTAAACCACAGCTTCTCTCAACAGACTCACTATTTTTCACCAGGTCAAATGTAGAAGTCACACTGCCTGAGTTCTTAATTAGAACTGACCCTTAAAAAAAGCGGTGACAGATTTAGCCCCATGGCTTCTCCTTGACCCGTCCCCTTTAATAAGTTTTCGTCTTTTTTATTTTCAGATGTCACTTTGGAGATCTCTGAGTTGTCAAT
>SSNR01000149.1:779063-906672 GCA_006937965.1 Callopanchax toddi | reverse complement strand
CACTCCGCCACCTCCCCCCCCCCCCCCCCCCCCCCCCCCCCCGACCTCTTGTTGGCAGGGGACTGTCAAATATCCTGTGCTTCCATGGAGTGCAGCAATAACCTCAGAGTCAGTCAGTAGAAAGCAGACTTAGACATCAATGTGTTACGGTCTGGGCCCAGCGTGTGTGTCCGTGTGTGTGTGTGTGTGTGTGTGTGTGTGTGTGTGAGAGAGACAAAGAGAAGCTTTACAGGTTGCTGCTTTAGCCTATCAGAGGTGTGTGCTCTTCCTCTACAGTATTCTTGAAGAAACAGACATCACTATTGTTTTGGAATACTGAGGTCACACTCAACTTTTATGTTGATGTATCATTGATGTCAGTTATTGCCACCCTGTTGCCCAGTATTAGAATGTCTGGATGGAGTTTTATTTTTTAAAAGCGAGGAAAATATCCAGGGAAGTGTAGTCGAGGACAGATGCAATGACAACTTAAGGAATGCTCTGATGCTTTTCCTTAAATGAACAATCTTAGATGACTAGAGAGTAGAAGTAATGCCAGCATTTAATCAGAACCTAGACCATCCCTCCACCTAAATATAATCCCATAGAGCCAGAAAAATCGACTTCTTTAATATTAAAAGTTTATGTTGCAATGTGATTAAGGTCTTTGTTTGATTATCATAGTTTTAGGCAAAGAGCAGTAGAGGAAAAAGGCACACACAATTTCTGCTCAAAAATTAAATAAAATAATGAGAAAAAGTTCAGTATCTTTGACAGTCACTTTAGAAAGGGAAACTCATATAGATTCAAAAAAGGGTTCTAAATAAATATAGATTCATTGCACATAAAGTGAAATATGCCAGGCCCTCATTTCCTGTAATTTTGATAATTATAGCTTACAATTAAGAAAAAAAATCTGTATCAGTAAATTATATAACACATATTACATAAGATCGATAGAAAATGATATTTTAATGAGTTTATTTTTATGCACTCAATACTTGGTTAGGACTCCTTTTGCATGAATTATAATGCGGTGCAACCGACACCTACAATGACCTGTGACCTGTGACCTCCACCTATAATGCAGCTCTGATCCCGATCCCCAGACAGTTTCAATCTAACTCACACCTTCATGCATCTGACCAGAACAACTCACAGTCCAACAGAACAGGACCTAACAGCCTCAGTGACTTCTCAGGGAGGTGGGTGATTTAACTTTAGCTTGATAAGCAGCAACAGCTATAGTTTCTAAACATGACACGCCGCATATTCCTGTAGCAAATGACAAAGCACCTCAAAACCAGCAAAACGCCTTCTAGAAACCGATTTGAACCTACTAGGATCATCTTCATAAAGCCTGTCAGTCAAATATACATGTCCTTATGGAACAGTTTGTATAGTTTAACAATAACTGCATTTTAACTTCCTATTTTCCAAGTTCCAAAATAGTTCATTCAGAATGTTTGTGGTTTTAATTGTAATAAAAAACAGATTTTCAATTCAGATTTGAGTGTTTTTTTGTGTAGTTTTGGGTCCAATATAGAGTAGATTAAAGTGGAAAAAAATTATTAGATCATATAGGTGACATTGTGCTGAGAAAAGACACCAAACATGGGTATCATAAACATTTTTATGCCATTTATTAAAGGCAAAATCAAAAGTATTACAAAACAGCCAAATTCAGCTAAGACCCATAAAGGTACAACATGAAGATCTCTCCAGTTCCTGTTCCTCGAGAACACAGACTTCTTACAAATCATCTGTATATTTACACTTTCGAAATTACCAGTAGATTCTGAAAACCCAATATCTGTGTCCAGCGTAACTATCTGTTTAAACTAGGGTTGATGAATGAATGGAATGTTTGTGTTGACTGGACTTTGCTCTGTCAGTGATGAACACAGATAATATGCTTAACTTGTTTTCCTAACCTCAAACTGACAGAAGCTGGAAAGAGTTGCACTAACATGACAACTAATTACTGATGAACTCCTCCTGATGGGACTTGACAGGCTGAGGAGGAGAAATCCACTCAGACAGAAAACAGAAAATTCAAACTGTGCAGAAAATAAGAGTGTAGAGTAACAGTTCTTTGACTTAAAGTGCAAGTTGCAGGTTAGGGACTCCCTTAAACAAATGTTTACCGAAACATAATAGAAACTTGTTCTGAATAAAACTTATTTAGGCTTTTGGAGTCATTGTTGTGAGAATTTTCTATTTTCTGCCTCCGTCAGCTTCTGTTAGCTGCCTGTTAGCTTCTTTAGCCATTGCTAACAGCAGTCCCAGTGAAATTGAAGGAACTGAAGGCACAGCGCCTATTTAGAGTCGCACCTGATGTTTGCCTCGGTATCCCATGTTGAACTCCAGCACATCATGGGAATTTTAATCCTCCAGTATGAAGTGGGAGGCACCATTGTCACAGTGAGCCGAGTGTGAGACAGCGCTAGCCTGGCAGCCAGGCTGTGAGCAAAACGTCGGTTACGTACTGTAACCCCAGATTCTATGAGTATAGCTGAAGCCCTCTCCTGACCAAAACAAACAAAAACCTATCTCAAATTAGCCAAAAACATCTTGGAAAAAAGATCTATCAGGAAGGTGTGTGTCCTGTTCCACCTGAAGGTGTGTGTCCCTTTCCATCAGGAAGGTGTGTGTCCTGTTTCATCAGGAAGGTGTGTGTCCTGTTCCATCAGGAAGGTGTGTGTCCTGTTCCATCAGGAAGGTGTGTGTCCTGTTTCATCAGAAGGTGTGTGTCCCGTTCCACCTGAAGGTGTGTGTCCCGTTCCATCTGAAGGTGTGTGTCCTGTTCCATCAGGAAGGTGTGTGTCCCGTTCCATCAGGAAGGTGTGTGTCCTGTTCTATCTAGAAGGTGTGTGTCCTGTTCCACCTGGAAGGTGTGTGTCCTGTTCCATCAGGAAGGTGTGTGTCCCGTTCCGTCTGGAGTCAAACTAACTGTGTTTCATAGAAACATCATCAGACCAACAGTCAGACATGGTGGTGATAGTCTGATGGTCTCGGGCTGCTTTGTATTTCAGGACCTGGACGACCTGCTGGAACTGATGAACCATGAATTCTGCTGACTACCAGTACACCCTGAAGAAGAATGTCTGACCTTTGACCTTAAACAGGTTGTTCATGCTAAAAACTGTCCAATGTGGACAAATAGAAACACATTTGTCTGAAACTGAAATTGTTTGCTGATCTGAAACATTTACATTTGACAAATCAGCAAAAACAAAAGAAAAAGAAAATAAATGGAGAAGTTTGAATTAGAAACTCTGGTGGACTGGTCATTTTGGGCTGTGCTGATATTTAGTGATGTAGCGTGATCAATATACGCTCTGACCTCTGACCTACGTGATCATCAAAAACAATAATTCATCTTCTTCCCAATAACTCGGATTATAATGACTGTTTTATTATGTTTTAACCTGAATCAACATTCCTCCAAGGTCACGGTCGTATCGGAAGAATCCACCGGACTCTATTTAATAATAAAGACTCTTGGTGTCTCTTCCTAAAATGACACTTTAATCTGTTACAGAAATGTCTTAAAATGATTAATGCACTTTCTCTTACAGCGTTGTGAATGTTTGATACAGCTTCAGTATTATTGTTACTTTGCTAAAAGGTTAAATCAGTATTATTACTTATTTCTACTTTGCTAAGGATAAATAAGTATACTTTTTTTTCACACTCCTTCCACTAGGTGACATATGACTTTAGAGCCTGAGTCACGTGTCTTGTTTAGAGTCTCCTGATTGGCCCACGTCCACTGACAGCTCTCAGCTGTCTGCCCACACGGGAAGTGTTCAGTTCTCCACCAGCCTCGGAGGAGAAAACACCCCGCTGTCAACTTGCTACACAGTGGGTTATCGATGCCGACTGCCCCCGTAACAGGTCAAGCCCCGTAGCGGTCGAAGAAAGCTTCTTACCCCTGAGGACAGGAAACATCCACCTGCCTCTCTATCTCAACCAGAATGGGGAAGAAAGCCACCTATCAACTCACCAGCCATGGGCCTAACTGAGGTCGTATCCACGGACGCTCTCCGCCGGCCCAGGCGGGTCTATCTACCTGTCAGGGCGCCAGATCGACCGAGGGGGAATCTCCGCTTCCTCGTCGAACTCCACCAGCCGGACGTGATCCAGGAGCGAGGTTCAGTAGGGATTCATGGTCTGGTAAAGTTAGGCTACTTTGGTAAAGCTAACCCTTTACCACTAGGCTGCTGTCAAAGTAACCTCTCCACTTCGTCCCTGATAACTAAACCCCTTAAGCTAACTCCCTAGTCTTAATATCACCACAAGACTCAGGTTCTAAACTCAGAAGATCAATTTTAGAACATCTTGCACTTAGTGAATGCTAACCAAATTGCTACCTCAAATGCTAATCTGTTTACAAATGTCCGTCAGCTTTTCTAATAAATATTGAATATATTTATTCATGACTCAGCTTCCATTCGTCAAATAACAGGTACGTAAATGACTCCCTGCAACTAAAAGAATCTAGATAATCCTGCTTTTATCACAGTTGGTTAAACCCAGGTCTCCAGAGCACACAGGCTCTCGTTTAAACCCTAGGTAAACTGGATAATTAAGCGGAAGGTGAGTAATAAAACACTAGCTTTTATACACACTACATGTGGCAATAGCCAGCCAGGTTTAATTGCAAAGTTTTATGTCCTAAGTTATGACTTATAAGCTGTTAAAGTAAGCCACGTACTCATAACAGATAAGGCTAAAGATAGCAAATTTCCTTCAGCACTCAACCAAGTTAAAAACGTTGTTAACTGCTTATGCATGTCACTTGATGTTCATTATTGTCTTTTTGAATGTTTAAGGGACTTAACACTTCATTGTGAATGTGTTTTAATGTTTTTGTATAACTTTGGGAACCGCAAAAGTTCGGTAGCTGACACAGCTTAGCCGCTTGTTAGCCGCCATACTGGTTAGACAACGAGGTTTAAAAACAAACAACCTCGCGTCTAAAACTCGACGTGGACAAACCGGGTACAAAACCGTGTGTCACTTTGTCGAGCCCGGTACCTATTTACCGGGTAAAACGCTGATTTTCGCCGCTAAAAGCGACGTTAGCAGCTCAGAGTGGAGCTAGCGTTAGCCACTTCCGGCGGGATTGCTAGTCCCTCACAAAGCGCGTTCGCAAACACACAAACTATCTTAAACCATTCCTAAGAGATCAATCTGACTAAATATACCTATTTTCACCATAAAAAGTGACCCGTTTAAGAATTATCCGCGGTAAAAGACATCGTCTCAAAACCGGAAGCGGAAATAGTCTTCTTCGGCGGTCAGAGTGATCTTACTCTGACCTGAGTGTGTCTGTTTGGTCAAATCCGTCATGTTTTGTCTCATAATGGAATTTCCAAAGTACCTCGGTTTGCGACCATATGAGACACAGGTTCCCAGTAGGAAGTCTGAACAGGAATCTGTCCATTCTGGATTACATGCACAGTTCAAGCCTCACTATATCATCATTTTATTCATGAAAAAAGTAAATGATGCTCAAGATGTCAACACTTGCTTTCTCTAGGTCGGTTCTGTTACCACGAGTCGGTCATTTACACTGTATTGGTGTTAACTGGGAATAAATGTTAGCATCACTAGTGCCTGTTAGCATAAGGCACTAATTATTAGGTATAGCTATTTGTCCTTACTTTTAGTGCTATGGTTTTACGCAGCAAAGCTATGTGGTTACATTTGTAGCGCCGGCAAAGGCGTTACTATCTCTGAATTCTGACCTCTGGATCATCAATACAATAACTCATCTTTTTTCCCAATAACTTGGATTAAAATGACTCTTTTATTATGTTGTAACCTGAATCAACATTCCTTCCAGGACCCGGTCGTGTCGGAAGACTCAGACGTTCTTTAGTTAATAATTAAACTCAAAGACTCTTTGATGTCTCATTCTAAAAAGACACTACCTTTAATCCACTGTCCAGAAATGTCTTAATATGATTAATTCATTTTCTTACAGTATTAATGAATGTTGATGTTGCATCAGTATTATTTTATGTTCCTACTTTTGCTAAAAGGTTAAAGCATATTAATAATCCATCTAAGTTGCCTGGGCTTCCTTAATGACGAGAACCACGTGACTTGGTAACTCCTTCCCATTGGGCCACGCGTCCAAAACTTTCCACGGTCAGACTTCCTGCCTGGAAGCTAACTAGTTCTCGTCTAACCTACAACGAGAGAACAAGCCCTCCGTTTTCTCCGCTACACGGTGGGCCTTGATGCCGACTGCACGTCTTGGGTATTAGCCCCAAACAGTCGAGGACATTTCTCCGGCTAAGAAGCCAGACACCATCCGTCTGCTTCTGTTCACCTGCCATGGGGAAGAACATGCTAGCCTCTCCCACCAGCCGATCATGGAGCCGCTGACCGACTCATTGAGACGCTTCCGTGCCTTGGAACGGCCTCCCGGCCCCGGGGATAATTCGAGGCTCGTCAGACCAACGATCACACGGACGAGCCTCCACCTCTCACGCCGAGGCGATCTTGGAGCGGTTTCAGCAAGGTACCAACTCCGATCTGGTAAACCGAGGCTCTTGATAAATAACACTCCTCTCAACTTAGTCTCAGCTCCCCTCCTAACTAGCTCAGACTCCCTAGAGATATTAATATCTCACGGGCTCTCGTCATTAACTCTCAGCTTAATAACATCAGAAGACTCTCTTAAGATGCACCATCTACCTCATATCTGTCTGTTCGTTCAATCTGTTTCTTTAATAAAATAACTGTAGTCTAAGTCTGCTTCTGGGTTATAACTTCCGAATATAACGTACGTAGGTCTTCCCTTTGAATCAAAAGAACCTAAGGTATCCTGCATAACAATTAGTTTAGTGAAGGTAGCTAGCAGTCGCCAGCATAAAACCAACAAAACTAAGCTAATAACCTTGCAGAAGTGTGTCCGTATTATAACAATAAAATCAGGTTATATTACGCTACACATTGTTCAGCAACCTGCAAAATTATTAAAAACCAAAAGTCAATCATTCAATGTCAATAATTGTGGTAAAACTATGATTATGATTTCAATGAAAATAAAATTGCGATCGTTATTTTTGCCATAACTTTTAGAAGTACAAAGACCTGTCACAGGGTTAGTACTAGGGGTGGGAGATAAACTCGTTTTTCCGATGCATCAAGATGCAGACAGGAACGATTATCAATCGATTGAAAAATATAAAAATTCGATTCTATTATTATTGTTTGTATATACAAATATATATATAATATATAATATAATATATAATATAATATTATCTATTATTATTATTAATATTTAATATTAATTATAATTAATTATAATTAATATTAAATAAATTATAATTATTATTATTAATATTGTGGCCTTGGAATTTCACCAATCACCGCAACTTTCCTCCCAAATCTGACCAATCATCTTGGCGTTTGTCGTGCGTCACCTTCTTTTTTGACGAATCACCGCCATTTGAAAAAGTTTTGACCAATCCCCGTTGCCTCGAGCTGTGTTTACTTCCTGCTTTTGAGTCGAGCCGCTAAACGCACCGGCCAGATTCTATAATATATTACGGCTAAAATACGAGCGAGTCAATTTCCCAAAGTAGCGATTACACAAGAGTGGTAGAAGCTGTTCTGAACCAAACATCATGTGATGGATTATACACGGAAATATTCGCTTGGCTGAACAGAGAGGAGTAGAGGGTCCGCGGCTGGGGGGGGGTCTGATACGAGTGCTGAAAGAGACGAGGTGAGTTCTGTTTAAAGTCCGTATTCGGTCAATGTGAGAAACTATGTTTAAAAAGAACTGATCTGTGTCCTAAACTGTGCTGAGTCGGCGGTTTTGCTATTACGTGAGAAAATAGGACCGGGGCGTCAGCGTGAACTAACGTGAAATCCTTTGAACGTCGTTTTTTTAACATGCAAACAACCACATGATGTGTGTATCCAGTGAGCGATCACGAGGAACCTCTTCCTGCTGAACCAGTAAACCTTTGAGGTGAACGTCTAAAAGTAAAACGAGTCGCTCACGCTGTAACACCCGAGTGATGCTGAGACAGTCAGCTCTGTCGTCATGGTGATTACAGCATCTTGTAGTCTTTATATTATGATGAAACGGCGCATACAGTGTGTGCATATAAACAAAATAAAACCTTAAACAAAAAATGCTTGAAAAAAACTGCAACTTTGACCACAACTTTTGAAAAATGTTTAGCAAATCAGTAATTTTAGGATGAAACCATCACAAAAACCACACACCTTCCTGGAGGGACTGTATTTAAACTTATATTTACACATTTAAACACTGCTATGTTTTAATAATTAAATTAGTATTAAATAATTAAAGATAATGGAAGTAAAATCATGTCGGGTTATTACAAATACTTTAATATTACCTCATAGTCACATGGCAGGAAGGTGAGGAGGAAGAACAAAACATCTTTTATCAATAATCGTTTTATAATTGCATCGCAGCTCTCTGAATCGTAATCGAATCGTGAAGACCCTGAAGATTCCCACCCCTAGTTAGTACCCTCAAAGGTTCTGTTGGTACTTATTGGTATCCTTGTAGTTAGAACCTTTTAGAGGTTAGTCTTGTACCTCTGGTGTCGGCCCCACATTCCAGATAACAAAACCAATAAAGACATTTAAAAGGTAGAAAAACATTCTCATCATATAAACATTATGTTAGAGTGGTTGCTCCAAAAGAACATCTGACCTGTTGATCAAGGTATCGTCTGAACGAGCAGACCAACTTGATGTTTTTCACTCACTATGTACAAAGGTCACCCTGACTGGGATTAATAACTTTTATATTGTAAGACCAGCTACATCACTTAACTACTTCAGAATATTAAAAATCAGGCACTCAAAAAGCGACACAATATTCCATTCTGGAGGGTAGATTGGTCCAAATTGTACCATGAGGGTTAAAAACTGGACTTCTGCACCCCTATTTTTGACTCTTGCTAGCATGTAAATGTAAGACGACTGGAGCCGACTAATCTGAAGCCCCAACCAATGTGAAACTACAATCCAAGTGACAGCTGACTTTATTCAAAATGGTCAACCTGTCATGAAGATAATGTTCTGAGTGTTTGTTGGCCTAAATGTCCAGAGAACAGGAGGGTGTCTGGGTTCCTCAAGTGGACAGAGAGGAGGTTAGGTAGCAAAGAAGGATTTATAATTCATGGCCTAATAGGATTTGTTGCTATTTAGCAGGATTAGGCATGTTAGAGAAAGAATCTATTTATTGCTGCCTGTCGGGGGGTCCCGTTGCCTGGGTGGGGTTAGAAGGTTTTTGGGGGGTTGGTACTCGTGAGGTGAAGTTGGGTGGTTTGCAAAGACCCTTAATATTTTTTCTTTCTTTTTTTCATCCAAGAATAATCTGGGATAAACCCTGGCACTACGGCCCCCGAGCACTCAAAATTAACCCCCTCCATTTTTAAACCCACTACAGCCACCGTGTTTGGATTAAAATGTCTGTTTCTCTTTCATAGTGTTCTGGTAATCCAAGCACATGAGCCCAGCGGTTGGTCATGCCAACACACAAGGCTGTTCATTTGTGTTATTGTGTGCATGTGTATGTCCAGGCACAATTAGCCACACCTCGCTCTAGTGGGAGTAAGGGCAAGCTGGGGTTGGTGGTCACAGACCTGCTCAGATTAAACCCTATGGACCCAGTAGGAGGACTGAGAAAAAGAAGGAGAGATGAAGACATGAAGGGTGACCTGTGGGCCCTCTTAGCTAAGGCTTCCCCTTCATAAGCCAGTGGCTTTAGATTATGAATCCCAGCTTCTTTTCAAAAGAGCATTATTCTTTTATTCATGTGTGGTTGGGGCTACAGTGGGGGTGGGGGTTAACATTAAAGACTGCTGTTTAATTGGTCCTTTGCCATTTTGTTCATGCTTTCAGCTCCGGGAGGCCCCCTCCCCCAATGGTCAGTGGCAACATTCAAAGTCACGGGTATGAATGGAAAAGTCAGAGAAAGTGACAATATGGAGAACATTGATCAAACATGAGCAGTTCTGTCCACAAATCACATTAATCTGTCCCTCATAAATATCAGGACCAGGTGAAGGACAGATAAGTGTCCAATACCCAGGAGAGAGCTGAAGCACAAGGATAAACCGTGTCTTCATCAGAGTAGGACACCGTTTGTGTCGACACATATTACTAAATGTCACAGTGATTTCACACGTACAGATATGTCAACATGCTGATATGTGCCATGTGTCTACGAACATCACCAATAACACCACATGTGCCCAAACCACCTCAACTGGCTCCTTTCGATATGGAGGAGCAGCGGCTCTACTCCGAGTCTCTCCCGGATGTCCGAGCTTCTTACCCTATCCCTAAGGCTGAGCCCGGCCACCCTGTGGAGGAAACTCATTTCAGCTGCTTGTATCTGCGCTCTCGTTCTTTCGGTCATTACCCAAAGCTCATGACCAGGTGAGGATTGGGACGTAGACCGACCGGTAAATCGAGAGCCTTGCTTTCCAGCTCAGCTCCCTCTTCACCACAACAGACCGGTTCAGCGTCCATCACTGCAGACGCTGCCCCAATCTGCCTGTCGATCTCCCGCTCCCTCCTTCCCTCACTCGTGAACAAGACCCCGAGATACTTGAACTCCTCCACTTGAGGCAGGACCTCTCTCCCGACCCGGAGTTGGCAAGCCACCTTTTTCCGGACAAGAACCATGGCCTCAGACTTGGAGGTGCTGATTCTCATCCCAGCCGCTTCACACTCGGCTGTGAACCTCCCCAGCAAGAGCTGAAGGTCAGAGCCTGATGAAGCTAGGAGGACCACATCATCCGCAAAAAGCAGAGACGAGATTCTCCTGTCACCAAACTCGACACCCTCCACACCACGGCTGCGCCTAGAAATCCTGTCCATAAAGGTTCTGAACAGGACCGGTGACAAAGGGACAAAGGGTTAGTCTCTAAACTAAAGAATATATTTTTAGTTTTATTTCACTTTGTTGTTTTAGATTTTCCAGAATTTGGACAGTTTTATTCTAACTTAAAGAGAATATTATTCAGGTGTCCCTCTAAATAATGACACTAACCTAATTAGATCAAAGACTATGAGGTGACTTTTCGTTTTAGAAGGATTAGCAGCGCGGTGAGGTGTTGGGTTGCTCACATCAGTTCTTAGATGAGCTCAGAGACGAGGGGACAACCGAGTTACATTTTAAAAGCTCAGATCAGGTTTCTCTTGACAGTGTGAGCAGTCCAAGTCAGGAATTGGTCGTTGTGCTGCTGCTGCACTGGGATCAGTTTACTGTACACTCAGAGTTCATGAGTTTAGAAGCAGGTGAAAGAGGATCAGCAGGTGAAACTGGGCCTACGATTGGTCAAAATGACCTTCCTAAGGTTTGAGACAGGAGTGTGTAAATTGGTTATGACTCTAAACGTCTAAAAAAGTGTACGCCTATTGTTTTTTTGTCCCAGCACTCCATTATTCAAATGCTATTGGGCAGCTGTGTCAACAGCATTTGAATACTGTTTGAAGCCCTTGGGCTGGGCTGCTACCGCAAACGCTGACCTACTGTCACACTTGATTTTGGTGACAGGCTCCACTCAAAGTGATCTCTAAGTTAAAACAGATCACTTGCATCACACTTTAATCTATCTTTTATGATAGACTATATTAGTTCTAGTGTAATTTAAGTCATTTTATCTGCACTACACATCACAATTCTACCTCCTGCTGGGGAGGAAAGGGGTACTCAATAGCCTCTTATTTATGGCCCCTGAGCCATACAGCAAGCTGTCTTTAATTCATAAAATCCACCGCAAATCAGTGCTGCACCTCCTGGGCAGCTCCAGGAGGAGGAGAGGAGAAGTTCATGTACCTCCTCCCAAAAACCACATGACAGCTGAAACACAGAGGAAGTGAGCTAGCATTAGCATTAGCCCAACTTTCACTTTCTGCTAACTCGTCCACATGATAACACAAACGCCACATTTGCAGAAAATGCAGTACATCATCATTTTATATCATTATCAGGATTGAAATGACTTGTATTGAAAAGTGAGATTTTGGTCATTTTGCACGACCCAAATGCAATTTATAAAACACACTGATCAGAGGCAAAGCTGACAACCAGGAAACAGCTCAATTCACCAACAAATGACTCAATCTTACACCCTCAACCCAACAATGTAATCCATAATAAACCAACGCTGTTCTAAAACAGGGTGCAGTCTGTAAACCAGATAAAAACTACAAAACCCTAAAGACATGATGGCTCAGAGCCCAGAGCATTAAGTAACCCTACTAAACTAACCTTAGGCCAGCTGATATGTGTTGACATGACTCACCCTAACACTGTTCTGATACAAATCTGAGGGACGACACAGATCATGAAGGAACAAGGCTGGGAAAAAAGATCCAGGGAAAAACATTAAGCAGCGGAAGAGCTCAGTTCTGGGAGGAGTCATCTCTAACAAGGTGATGGGAACATGCTGCAAAACCACAACTGGATCCTGGTCCTCTCGGTTTTTCAGGGCAAATGATCAACATATAGCGTGGCCTGCTGGAAGCAGATTATGGGAGTTTGGAGGGGCTGGTGGGGTTCACTAACAGAATCACTGAACATACTGGAACAGTTGATGGATGGAGCGCTGCATCCACTGCTGCAGCCACTTTAACCCTGTTGAACCGCTGCAGAGGCAGGTAGCGCTCACAAAGGACAAGGCACCAACATCTGTTGTGTGTTGTGTGTGTGTGTGCGCGGTTACTCTGGAATGAACACATAAGCATGACAGAGCTCCATTTGAAAAAACAAAGACAAAATGAAGACAGCCTCAGTTTCTGTTCCACCTCTCAGCACAGGAGCCACCTCCCAAAAACAGAGTGTCACTCACAGCTGGCCGCTGGCCTCCACGTTTCCAAAGTCAAGCAAGCTAAAGAAATATACTTTGGATAATGAAAGCTTAGGAAACATAATCATTTCAGGCTTTTTATTTGTTGAAACAGATTTCTCTACTTCAAAGTTGGTGACCATGGAGAAAACGGGAATAATTACAAAGCTGTTTGTTGCCATTGTCATTTCTGCAGCACAGCAAGCATCTGCAGTTTACATTATAGGAGCGTGTGTGTGTGTGCGTGCGTGCGTGCGTGCGTGTGTGTGTGTGTGCCCACATTTGGAGAGTTGGTACATGGAGAGAGATCTGTCAAGGACCTACAACTCTGAAATAAAAAGCATAATTTATTATGGTGATGTCTTAGTCAAAAAAGAAAACAATTACTGAGTTTTAAAATAAACCAGAGCTTCTCCCGAAGTCAGAGCATTTTACATACAACACAAACATTTTCATCAGTAACTGGGGATTTAACATTTATTTGCTCTGATTCTGTTTTTTCTTATCACAGTCGATGTTCTTTCTCTCTCTCTGTTTATTCTCAAGCCTTCTTAACATTCACCTTGTTTCTCAGTCGACTGAAACAGTATGAATGGCTTAGTTATTCACAGAAAGTAACTTTTTCTTCCAACAAATGAACGTAACATATTTTCTGTTTAGTTTTTCTTGACAATTCCCAGAGCATTAAATGATCCACAATCAGAAGGTCTTGGAGGCTCCAGTCCTGAGGACCACTTCCCTACATGCTGTAGATGTTTCCCTGCTCCGCCACATCTACTCAATGGTCTAATAACCTCCTCTACACGTTCTTAAGTTCTGTAAACGCTCACCCTGATTACAATCAGGTTTAGTGGAGAACATAGAGGACTGGACAGCTCACAGGATCATAGAGGATGCAAGTTTAGCAAAGATGAATAGCACAACTTAGGCCCTTCTCACACTGGATGAAGACCACACTACATCCTCCATGACCTACTAATCCTATTAGATTGTGACAAATTTGGAAAACTTCCTTCAGTGTGAAATCAATCCTGACCCTTTCCCCTGCTGCTTGTCACATCTCTGAGACGATCTCCTGTTCCCTCCACATCAGCAGCATGTTCCCACAAACACCTCATGACATACATCCACATCACATGACCTGGGCTCATCTCGAACCAACTCATGCAGGTAAGATGCTATTGAGTGATGGGTCATTATGGCCAGTTCTTAGAAATCCTTACATCATGGATCTGCTGCCATCATGTTGTAACCAAACCCCCAATAACCTGCCTCTATCATAAGTAATGAAGAGCCCACTGTTCCCAACAAGTCAGATCATCCATGTCCTTGCTGTTTCCATGGTGGGGGGTTATCCTGTGAAGTGGGGGGCTTAATGTGGTCGAATCCTGAGGGTTTCCTGCTAAGTTGTCAGTTCTGTCTCGATACAGCAGTGATGAGTGCTGATCAGTTCATCTAGTCGATGTTGTATCCAGCAATTGTCAATTTGTGCCCCCAAAATATACCAATAGAAACTAATAAAAACTGTAAAAGTATGATTTTGTGGAGGGAAGAGTTGGCCTGGAGCCAATAAAGGTTCATCTCTTATAATAAAAGCCTGTAAAAATGGTCAAGTTATTGGAAAATGAGCAAAAATTGCTTGTGTCAAATCAAAAAAATTGAAGAACCTTCAGAAAGCATGGAGGTAATGAATCTGGCTCCTTCTGGAGTAAAAGTAAGAAATACTGGATGACTTAAGACCTTTACACAATACTACAAAGTGAAACGATGAGAATGTAATGAAGTTTTCACAGATTAAACCACAATAACACAAAACTGACACAAACACACAAAAAACAAAGGGTATAGTAGCAAACCTGGAATAGAAAAGGGAAAGAGGAAAAAGAAAGGTCAGTCAAAGACCAAATGCACAAAAAGAAACAGAGTGAAAAAAAGGATTTTACAAAAAAGAAAAAGTTACACAGAGAGTCGAGTCCAGAGGAGTAGAACTACAACAATGAAAAGAGGAAAAAACAACAGAAAAGAGAGGGAAGAAACTCAGCCGTTGGGTGGGTGGAGTCAGCTGGAGTGGAGGGAAGACGAGAAGGAGGGCAATGAGAGAGAAAAAAGAAAAGATGGATAGAAAAAACAGGGAGAGAGAGAGAGAGTGTCAAGGCTAAGGGTGATTAAGCCCGGGGTCTCCTCTCTGCCGAGACACGTGCACAGACTTAATCAAGTTGATGCCAGCCAGCCACATTTCTACAATATTCCCTGGCTGCCTGCCTGACAGGTCCGAAAGAGGGAAGGGAAGAGGAGCTGAAGGAGTCAGGCTGCCCTGCACACAGTCACTCCTCCTTCTCCTCCTCCTCTTCCTCCTCATCTCCCATTATCCCCAGGACTCCAAGCAATGCCAGAAAATGTGAAGAGAGGGAGGGGAAGTGTAGAACTTAGGTTCTCCTGATTCACTGAAATGAAAAGACGTTAGCCACATGAAGCAGTGAAAAGAAAATAGAAAGGAGCCACCTAGACTGAATTATACTAAAGGGTATGAAAAGTCAGAAAAGCTGCAGATTAGTCGGCGGAACATCCATGATGTGAATCTCCTCGTTCCATCACATTTCAACAATTCTGGACTGGACTGAGATCTGGTGACTGTGGAGGTCACTGTGAACTCATCATCCGGTTCTAGAAACCAGTTAGAGATGATCTGAGACATGGAGCATCATCCTGCTGGAAGTAGCCTCAGAAGACTGTCCAGTGTGGTCATAAAGGGATGGACATGGTCAGCATCAACACGGTGTAAAGGTTAAACCAGGAACAGTAAAGGGTCCAAAGTGGAACAGAAAGTCTCCCGCACACCATTCAACCGCCATTACACCGCAATTACAGCGCCATCACACCGCCATTACACCGCCATTACACTGCCATCACACCGCCATTACACCACCATCACACCTCCATTAGACCGCCATTACACCAACATCACACCGCCATTACAAAGCAATTACAGCGCCATCACACCGCCATTACAGCGCCACTACACCGCCATCACACTGTCATCACACCGCCATTACACCGCCATCACACTGCCATCACACCGCAATTACACCTCCATTAGACCGCGATTACACCATCATCACACCGTCATTACAGCGCCACTACACCGCCATTACACCTCCATCAAACTACCATTACAGTACCATTACACCGCCATTACAGCACCATTACAGCATCATTACACCACCATCACACCACCATTACAGCATCATTACACCGCCATTACACCGCCATCACACCACCATCACACCACCATTACAGCATCATTACAGCATCATTACACCACCATCACACCACCATCACACCACCATTACAGCATCATTACAGCATCATTACACCACCATCACACCACCATTACACCACCATTACAGCATCATTACACCACCATCACACCACCATTAAACCACCATTACACCACCATCACACCGCCATTACACCGCCATTACACCGCCATCACACCGCCATTACACCACCACTACTGCGCCATTACACCACCATTACACCGCCATTACAGCATCATTACACCACCATCACACCACCATTACACGACCATTACAGCGCCATTACACCACCACTACACCGCCATCACACCACCATCACACCACCATTACAACACCATTACACCCCCATTACACCGCCATTACAGCATCATTACACCACCATCACACCTCCATTAGACCGCCATTACACCATCATCACACCGCCATTACAGCGCCACTACACCGCCATCACACTGTCATCACACCGCCATTACACCACCATCACACTGCCATCACACTGCCATCACACTGCCATCACACTGCAATTACACCTCCATTAGACCGCCATTACACCATCATCACACCGTCATTACAGCGCCACTACACCGCCATTACACCTCCATCAAACTACCATTAAGGTACCATTACACCGCCATTACAGCACCATTACAGCACCATTACAGCATCATTACACCACCATCACACCACCATTACACCGCCATCACACCACCATTACACCGCCATCACACCACCATCACACCGCCATTACACCACCATTACTGCACCATTACACCACCATTAAACCACCATTACACCACCATCACACCACCATTACACCACCATCACACCGCCATTACACCGCCATTACACCGCCATTACACCGCCATCACACCGCCATTACACCGCCATCACACCACCATTACACCGCCATCACACCACCATCACACCGCCATTACACCACCATTACTGCGCCATTACACCACCATTAAACCACCATTACACCACCATCACACCACCATTAAACCACCATTACACCACCATCACACCACCATCACACCGCCATTACACCACCATTACTGCGCCATTACACCACCATTAAACCACCATTACACCACCATCACACCACCATCACACCACCATCACACCACCATTACACCACCATTACACCCCCATTACACCGCCATTACAGCATCATTACACCACCATCACACCACCATTACACCACCATTACAGCGCCATTACACCACCACTACACCGCCATTACACCACCATCACACCACCATCACACCACCATTACAGCATCATTACACCACCATTACACCACAGGGACAGGGAGATTATTCCAGTCTAATGGAGCTTTGACTCTAAAAGCAAGTCTTCCAACTTCCTTCTTGAATGAAGGGACGACAAAAGAAATCTGTGTGTTTGACCGGATGCTGTACTGACACTCAAAGGGAACCAAAAAAGTTTTTAAATAATCAGGAAAATTAAAAAATATACATTTAAAAATAAACTATAACCAATGAAATCTACGCCTTTCCTTTAAAGGAAGCCAGGACAAACTTTCAAACATAGAACAGTGATGAGTAATGAAAGGACAACGTAACAAAAACGACAAATACTGTTATAAACAACATCTAGTGGATAGAGACAGGAAGCGGTGGTGTTTTGGTAAATTATGTCTACATAATCGAGGATTGGAAATAACAGTTGAGTTGCAATATGTTTTCTCACACTAAAGTCAAAGCAGTTAATTGATTGGTATAATGTTTTTAACTGAAAATTAACTTTACGAGTGATTGATTGAATGTGTGCTTTAAAAGAGAGATCAGATTCTAACAAAACACCTAAATATTTAACTTTGTCGACACAGTTGAGACGCGAGAAATCTAAAAAATGTAAATTGAGAGTTCCGGTGGAGACTGAAGCAGACTTATATTTCTGGAAAAGCAGCACATAAGATTTAGATTTGTTGAGGATAATTTTATTGTCGTTAAGCCAATTCTGTAATCTATCAAAATTAGACTGAAGACACTCCTGAATTTCTTGTGTAGTGGACTTAGAACAACATAAAATGGTGTCATCAGCATACAGATGTACAGCACACGTGTGACAACAAAGAGGAAGGTCATTAATAAAAACAGAAAAAAGCAATGGCCCGAGCGAGGATCCTTGAGGAACGCCCCTAGAGACTCCCTGTGGTCTAGACTGAGCTCCTTTCATCGAGAAAATTTGAGAACAGTGGTGAAGGTAAGAATTGAACCAAAGTAAAGAGGACCTAGAGAGACCAATAGCATTTAACTTATCCAAAAGCAAATAATGATCAACCACCACACCACCATTACACCACCATTACACCGCCATTACAGCATCATCACACCACCATTACACCACCATCACACCACCATCACACCACCATTACACCACCATTACACCACCATCACACCACCATTACACCACCATCACACCACCATTACACCACCATTACAGCATCATTACACCACCATCACACCACCATTACAGCATCATTACAGCATCATTACACCACCATCACACCACCATTACACCACCATCACACCACCATTACACCACCATCACACCACCATTACACCACCATTACAGCATCATTACACCACCATCACACCACCATTACAGCATCATTACACCACCATTACACCACCATCACACCACCATTACACCACCATTACACCACCATTACACCACCATCACACCACCATTACACCACCATTACACCACCATTACACCACCATCACACCACCATTACACCACCATTACAGCATCATTACACCACCATCACACCACCATTACACCACCATTACAGCATCATTACACCACCATCACACCACCATTACACCACCATTACACCACCATTACAGCATCATTACACCACCATCACACCACCATTACACCACCATTACACCACCATCACACCACCATCACACCACCATCACACCACCATTACAGCACCATTACACCACCATCACACCACCATTACACCACAATTACAGCATCATTACACCACCATCACACCACCATTACAGCACCATTACAGCATCATTACACCACCATCACACCACCATTACAGCATCATTACACCACCATTACACCACCATCACACCACCATTACAGCATCATTACACCACCATCACACCACCATTACACCACAATTACAGCATCATTACACCACCATCACACCACCATTACAGCATCATTACAGCATCATTACACCACCATCACACCACCATTACAGCATCATTACAGCATCATTACACCAGCATTACACCACCATCACACCACCATTACACCACCATTACACCATCATTACACCACCATCACACCACCATTACACCACCATCACACCACCATTACAGCATCATTACAGCATCATTACACCACCATCACACCACCATTACACCACCATTACACCACCATTACACCACCATCACACCACCATTACACCACCATTACACCACCATCACACCACCATCACACCACCATTACAGCACCATTACACCACCATCACACCACCATTACACCACCATTACACCACCATCACACCACCATCACACCACCATCACACCACCATTACAGCACCATTACACCACCATCACACCACCGTTACACCACCGTTACAGCATCATTACACCACCATCACACCACCATTACAGCATCATTACACCACCATCACACCACCATTACACCACCATCACACCACCATTACACCATCATCACACCGCCATTACAGCATCATTACACCACCATCACACCACCATTACACCACCATTACAGCATCATTACACCACCATCACACCACCATTACAGCATCATTACAGCATCATTACACCAGCATTACACCACCATCACACCACCATTACAGCACCATTACAGCATCATTACACCACCATCACACCACCATTACACCACCATCACACCACCATTACACCACCATCACACCACCATTACACCACCATTACAGCATCATTACACCACCATCACACCACCATTACAGCACCATTACACCACCATCACACCACCATTACAGCATCATTACACCACCATTACACCACCATCACACCGCCATTACACCGCCATCACACCGCCATCACACCGCCATCACACCACCACTACTGCGCCATTACACCCCCATTACACCGCCATTACAGCATCATTACACCACCATCACACCACCATTACACCACCATTACAGCGCCATTACACCACCACTACACCGCCATCACACCACCATCACACCACCATTACAACACCATTACACCCCCATTACACCGCCATTACACCACCATTACAGCATTATTACACCACCATCACACCACCATTACAGCATCATTACAGCATCATTACTCCACCATTACACCACCATTACACCACCATTACACCACCATCACACCACCATTACACCACCATTACACCACCATTACACCACCATCACACCACCATTACAGCATCATTACAGCATCATTACACCACCATCACACCGCCATTACACCACCATTACTGCACCATTACACCACCATTACACCACCATTACACCACCATCACACCACCATCACACCACCATCACACCGCCATTACACCGCCATTACACCGCCATCACACCGCCATTACACCACCACTACAGCGCCATTACACCACCATTACACCGCCATCACACCACCATTACACCACCATCACACCACCATTACACCACCATTACACCACCATCACACCGCCATTACAAAGCAATTACAGCGCCATCACACCGCCATTACACCACCACTACTGCGCCATTACACCACCATTACACCCCCATTACAGCATCATTACACCACCATTACACCACCATTACACCACCATCACACCACCATTACACCACCATCACACCACCATTACACCACCATCACACCACCATTACACCACCATTACACCACCATCACACCGCCATCACACCACCATTACACCGCCATCACACCACCATCACACCGCCATTACACCACCATTACACCGCCATTACACCACCATTACACCGCCATCACACCACCATTACACCACCATTACACCACCATTACACCACCATCACACCACCATTACACCACCATCACACCACCATTACACCACCATCACACCACCATTACACCGCCATTACACCACCACTACACCACCATCACACCACCATTACACCACCATTACAGCATCATTACACCACCATCACACCACCATTACAGCACCATTACAGCATCATTACACCACCATCACACCACCATTACAGCATCATTACACCAGCATTACACCACCATCACACCACCATTACAGCCTCATCACACCACCATTACAGCACCATTACAGCATCATTACACCACCATCACACCACCATTACACCAACATCACACCACCATTACACCACCATTACACCACCATCACACCACCATCACACCACCATTACACCACCATCACAGCAGCATTACACCACCAGCAGCCTGATATGGATCCATGTCTTCATGGTGGTGACACCAGGTTCTGACCATCTGAATGTTACAGCTGAACTCAAGACTCATCAGACCAGGAACTGTTTTCCAGTCTCTTCTGGTCCAGTTCTGGTGATCCTGCTGTAGACAACCACGCCATGTCCAATGTCGCTTCTCCATTCTTATGCTCAGTTTAAAGTTCAACAAGTCGCCTGTGATTGGCTGATTAGATATTTGCATTAAGGAGCAATTGAACAGGTGTACCCAGTTCATGACACAATGTTGTGGAAATAGGTTCTACATTCACACCAATCTTAATGGTTGTAGTAACGAATGAAGAGGAGTTTCAGTCTGACTCCATTCCACACATAACTGAAAACACAAAAACACCTCCATCAATCACACTTTCACTTTCAACCCAGTTCTTTTGTATTCTTGGAATCCCCTCCTTGAAAAAAGAAACACCTCTTTCATTTTGTTTCATCATTACTGGTCCAAAAACATTCTCATGCACTTTCTTCCCTCCTGCTTGAGGCCAAGATGAAGAAGAGCAAACTCATTAATGCAGCACACTCGCCTTAAAATGAAGAGAAAAACAAGCTGTGCCTAAATATTTTTCAGCAGCAGAGATTAGTGTCATTTCACAATAATGAGGCTGCTTACAGCATTTCCAGGAATGGTTCAGCCTCTAATCTCTCAGAGTAAAAGTCCCTGATAGAAATGGAAACAAAGAGACACTTGGTTCCCCTCTGCTGTTTGTGAACAAAAACCGAGGTGTAATTTCAACATATCAGTGAAACAAGGCCCGGCCTGTGCCAGTCTAATCTGCTGCAAAATTACACACAGGTGGTTTGATGATAAGGTTAGAGGAGGGGTGTGTGTGTGTGTGTGTGTGTGTGTGTGTGTGTGTGTGTGTGTGTGTGTGTGTGTGTGTGTGTGTGTGTGTTTGTGGGCGTGTGTGAAAGCACATGCACACTTTTATGTCTCCTGACACCATATCAAGTGGAGGAACTCGGTCCAAAACGTGTGTGTGCGTGCGTGTGTGTGCGTGCGTGTGTGTGCGTGCGTGTGTGTGTGCGTGTGTGTGTGTGTGTGTGTGTGTGTGTGTGTGTGTGTGTGAATGCATAAACCTGTGCAGGAGCCTTCAGAGGTTTCCTCTGAACTGTGAGTGAGGGATAATTAAATAAAGGGGGATGACAATGAACAAGAGCTCCCCATAAGCCAAGCATCACTCAGGCCTGCTGTAATGAACACCTACCTACAGGTGTGCTGATCCCAGAACAGTGCTACACACACACACACACACACACACACACACACAGACAAAGAGACACACACATTTCCTTTAAAGTCCAGCACACATGCTGTGGATTTCAGAAATCCTGAGGACATTTCAGGCTGCGTGAGCTCGATCTGACAGAAGCTGGAGTCTCTCTGCTCTAAGGTGTAATGGTTGTCAGGCTGTAGGATTTGATTTGTTCTAACCTGTTCTATTATGACAGTTTGGGCAGATAGAAAAGCAGTGAATGAAAACATTAATGGAACTTTACACATGCAAAAACAAATTAAAATGGAAACTATAACTGAACATTCTGTATCTGAATTTGTGTGCAGGGCAAAAACCTGTTTTAGGTTGAAATATGTGATTGTTTAGATTTCTTGCTGCAGCAGAGTTGTATATGAGAATGAACGAATGAATAAATGAATGGATGAATGGATGTATGATCCAGCTACAGGACTTTGTTTTGGCCTTTTGCTACAGTCAATGATCAAATGTAATAAAAAGGCTGAAAATGGGAAATAAGATTCTACCTTCACCTCTAACATTCATCAATTGATTTGCTAATCCTAAAGTGATAAATTAGTAATCTGCATTAGTGAACCCTCACCACTGGGTTAGTGAGGTGATCTTAAATCATTCACTGTGTTTGAAAGTGCTGAGGGCTCACAGGAAACACATCTGCCCTCTACACATCCCTGTTCTCACTTCACATTTCAATTTGGAAAATGATCTGCTGCTTGAATAATTCAACTCCCTTCCTTTGTGGCAAAGTACAACTTAAACCTAACTCTTCAGAGATTAAAACCAGCCTTCCCCTCCAGACTGCTTTTTCCATTTCCAAACTCTTGGTTAAACTTTACCAATTCATTTCCTAGAAACATGCCAGGGAAAGAGCTCAAAATCCCATTTCTGCTTGTGTTTTACAGGCGTCATTAACAGACTCCTAATTGCTTCTGAAAGGAAATAAATAAGGTGAGCAGCAGAGCGCATCCTACAGTTAACGGATTATTTCCTCTCTGAAAACAACAGAATGTTCTCGTTTGTTCCCTGGAGCCTGGTTAACCACTTTTGGCTCCAGTATTTGTTACTGGCAGTTTATAAATGTAGTTCTTAGACTTCCTCAAGTCTTCTAAATATGTTATCTAATGAATGACACCAAGAAAGGAGAATGACTCTTAAATAAAACATTTTCCCACATCACAGTCATCCATAAAATTCTGCTTGGAAAACGAATCCCAAAACACAGAGCTTTGTCCGACTGTGATGAGTTTAAACTTCACACAATCCCAACTGGCACTGTTGCTACGCCGTGTGTAATGAGAAAGGCCTCTAGCCAAAACAAAGGCAGCCCATTGAAAGGGGACGTGTTTTTCTCTCCACTGCCCTGGCCTTTCTAGTACAATGACGACAGGAAATGAGTCTCGACATCAAAGTCTGAGGAGGAAGTGACTCTCTTCCTCTCCTCTCCTCTCCGTCCACTACACCTGATGGGAACACAAATACGAACATGTAAAAATACACCGTCGGACGATTTTGTTTCCACGCTCTCCATGACATCACTCTCTGGTGTAATAGTGGGGTGGGGGTGGGGGTGGGGGATACAACTGCTCTGAGATTTCTCAAAGGCAAAAAGGGGAGCTGCTGCAAGTTTTATACAATGTTTGCATTTTGTCAGGGGGGGGGGGGGGGGTTCATCCTGTGGTGGAATGCAAATATTTAGCTTGCTCCTGGTATTAAAGGAAAATTACACAGTAGGACAGGAATACCTGTGCAGCTACCCAGGTGACCGCCAGCCTGGCTCCATCCACTGGGACGTAAATACAGTAATTACACACAAACCTCATGGGCACAAAGGGAAGAGCAGGAGAGGGAGCCTGATTGGCTGTGGCCGGACGATGAGTCATGACAAAACATGAACTAATGCTGGCAACTGGCTGATATAACTGATCATAACGCTGATTATTTACAATAAACTTTGCTGGAAGCCTCGTGGAAAAATACATTTCTGCATATCTTGTTCTGCTCTCTGGGCATATATGTTACATTCAAACACAACCTGGAGAAATGCATCCAAATCAGTATAGATCTATTGTTAAAATCCAAGAAATAAATCAGAAGGACTCTTACAACAAACTTGGTCCAAAACCTTCAAGTTAGAAGTCACAAAAAAATGTTTTTCTAAAGCAAAAAATGGTTTTGTTGTGATTTTTTTGTTTGTTTTTATCAAAAGTACATTATTGATGCAACGTTATAATGACCAAAATAACAGTTTTATGTAAAGATGGATCAGAAGGTCTGAGACATACAAAATTGATATAAAACAGCATCAAATTCACTGGATTTGATTGGTTGATTGTTTTTTACTTTAAAGTGCCTGTGATTCCATATTTTAATCACTTTATATTAAACAGGTGTAATCTTTGATGCCTCTAGATCAGCGTTGCACCATTAGAACTCAAAATACGCTGTAATTATTTCCTAACGAGCAACTCAGAGATCAGAAGAAAGCGCCGCCTTCCGGTTCTGCTGGGTTTCTCCTTATTTGGCAGCCTGGCACTTCTGCTGCAGCAGGGGGCAGTGCCCAGTAGGGGGCAGTGTCCAGTAGGGGGCAGTGCCCAGTAGGGGGCAGTGCCCAGTAGGGGGCAGTGTCGTCGCGTGAAAGAGAAACAAAACTGAAACTAAACACTACACGGTCTATGGGCAATGGCGGCGGCACTGCCTCGCTCCAGGTGTCGTGAACGTGCATGTGGGAGGAGAATTGACCATATAAGCAAGTCCGGATCACTATGACCTCATAGCGAGCTGGAGTGAAAAAAACTGTTTGAAACCTGGGTCTGAAATCTGGAAGAGCTTCTCACTGGCTGGACTAGGAGACAGATGGACGCCGTTTTTTGCTCTTTCTGGCAGGTTGAAGGTGAGAACTCAACGTTGCAACATGATAGATAAGTCAGAAAACATGGAAACCGATGTCATGGGCACTTTAAAGAAATTAAATTTGTATCCATGATCAGCATCAAGACCAGGACTTAACTGAGTTTTAAAGATGGAGCTGACAAGGTTTGTGGTTCTACTTAGCAAGGAAATGTAAGGACTGTGTCGGCGTCAGTAGACTGGACTTCATTTCATCTTGAACTTTTTAGATAACAAAAAAAATCAGCATCTCTCTCAGGCCTCACATAAGTGCAAATCTGAACATCAAAATGTTTGAAAAAGGACAAAAACAGCCTGAGGGCCAAGCAAAATCACTCCATGGGCCACAGTTTGGACATGCCTGCTTTATAGATCCAGACATTTAAAATGTACATAAAAAAAATCACTCATTCACATTCAGTCAATAAAAAATCAGGAAGGTGATGAGATGGTTTCTCTGAGACTGAAAGCAGATCCCCCTGAAAACAAGCAGGAGAGACGGAGAGAATCAAACGCCTCTGAACACGAAGACACAAACACCTCCACTGTTTACAGTAAACCCTGACCAGCTGAGACCGTCTGAGACAACAGAGAGGGACATGAAGACATCAGAGGGAACAAGAAGAACACAGGAGGGAAGAAAGAGCAGAGCGCCCTCTACAGACAGGACACAACACTGCAGAAATCATCACTGCTCTGCTTTCTGTCTGATGCAACCATTACTACTTTAAAACAAGTTGTGTCTTCTAAATAAAACAGGTCAGGGCTTGTGCTTTAAATGAAAATGCAATATTCACATTTATTTGTGCAACACATTTTTAAAGTTTAGTGGCTTTTTGACATTCTCTCCTCATATATGTGCCAAGAAAGGTTCCCTTATTTAACTCCGAGTGTTTTGTGTCGTCCTCTCATGTGAGCGTTTGTGTATTTTGGTGAATGTCTCAGAGTCAGCGTGCGTGTCCGTCTGTGAGAGTGTTTGGATGGATTTTCCATTGGCCTCCAATCCCATCTCCATGTGTGAGAGCTTTCTTTGCCCTGTACATAAACCGTGACCATCCCTCTGCAACATGGCAGGAAGCAGCACCTGCTGCACCACTGGAGCACCTGCACAGCCTCAGAACTATAGGTGGAAATGTGCCACAACACAAAAACAACACGGCTTTGAAACCAGCAGAAATACCTCGTTTTAGGTTTAGTTTATTTTGCCATAATGCTTGGCTCAAATCTTGTAGGAAATAAAAGATTTGTAATTTTCTGCAACTACAAACAACTCCAGAGTTTGATGCATATAGTCTAAAAACACTTTATTTTATTTCTGGTTGTGGCTTCTAACCTCCAAATATGATTCTTTTTTCTTAACTCATCGAAGGTGGAACATTTTTAGAAGAAATACATTTTCCTTGCTCTACTTTTCTACAAGCTCCATCCAATGGTCCATCTCTCACTCCATCCTACCATCAACAACATATCTGAATTCCTCTGTTCCCACCCAGAGGGAGCATCCTATTTGTCATGGCCTCAGTGCACACTAGGGGTCGCACGAACTAGTCGACTTTTGTGGGCTGTAGTGACTTTTTAAACCAAAGGTCGACTCGTCACTGATCACGTGAACTTTTATTTTGAAGGGGTTCCGTTTCATTTCCTTTGTGTTCCGGTCTGGCGCTGCCTATTAAAATGGATATTTACTCAAAGAATACTTCTTGGCAGCTTTTGATGCCCTTACCAATCGATTGTCCTGATTTAATCAACTTAACGGTGAGTCTTTGCTTTCTTTATCTCTTGTTTTACTAAAAATGCAACGCTATTCAAACCTCCGATGTGCTAACGGCTAAGCTAATGAGCTAATGGCTCGGCTATCAAGCTTTGAGTGATTTTATTCATTAAATAGCGAATGTCTTTGTTATGATTATGGCCGAACAATAGACCACAATCTGACTAAACTGTAGTTTTAGTCAGATTAAAACTGTTTTCATATAAACCTGACTAAAATGTGACTAAAACTAATCAGCATTTTAGTCTAAAGACTTGATATTAAAACCAAAGTGCTCCTAAAACAACTGCTCTCTCTCTCTCAGCTGTTTGTTGTCAGCATTAAAATACGTTTTAGCAATAAAGCCTGTCAAGTTTTATAAAGCCGTCCTGTATACGCCGTATGTGTGACGTCATCAGCGATTAGTCGAAGTCAACGCGACTTTTATTACTTGGTAGTCGACTTGTAAAAATAGCAAGTCGTTCAACCCCTAGGGCACACTAACAGTCACACAAATCTTCTTGTTGCAGTCGTCTCACTTTGTTTACAATTAACTCTCATTTTGTTCTCAACATGGTCACCAACCCCTCTGAAAGTTTAAACTAACAGAAACTAAACTGAGAAGTTTTCAACTCTGGTGAAAACTTAATTAATACTTTGAGAGGAAATTTGTAGCAATTTTTCTTTAGCGTGTTCAAAATCCCTGCAACACGACAGCAAGGAAATAAAACAATCTTGCAACCATTTTAAGATATTGTGGAAACTTCCTCATCACAATCAGAGTCAGTGATATGGATAAACTAATCTATTGTCACATCGTAATAAAGTGGAGGTTTAATATGACGTTTTTGAATCAATGCAGTAAGAACGTTTCACAAACACATTTATTTCTACTTTGAAACTCGACGGTCAAAGCATTATTTTCCTGCAACACGTAGTCGACTAAATTAGGATGAAATGTCGTCAGCGGTCTGATTTAGGTCGCTTCAAAGCGATCCGGTAGCACGTGTGCAACCAAACTCAGCGGTCAATAAAAGGCTGATGCAATTGAACACAGTTTGGAGAAACCCAGCAGCTACACTGCACTTTTTCACCACACTGTGACTAAACAGCTTGTAAACCACACCCCAACCTTTGACAGCTCTGCACATGAGCACACATGTGCCTCGTGACAATCAAGAACAAATGAAGGAATGGAAGAAAAAATGTAAAATGAGGGGAAAGGAATCCCACGGCTGCACAGTGGGTGATGTTTAGCTTCTTTTTAAAGCTCAAGCTGCCGCTGATGGAAAAGCAGGAGAATGATAGCTGCAGTGGAAATGCTGTGATTCATTTAGGATGTTTATTTTAGTTTGTCACACTGACTGGGTGGGTGACAGGTGCCGAAGGCCGGTCCAAGTGTGGACACTAGATGATGCTTTGCAGATGATGGGTAATTTTTCCAGAACAACCCCATAGAAACTGGACCGAGCCCAGTTGGCTTACTGGAGGCAGAAACCAGACTCTGCTTTCATTTTCAGGTTATTTTTCTCTGCCTCTCCATGTTTTTCCCTCCATTATCCACCTCTCTCCTCCCTCTACACTTCACATCATCCTGCTGCTTCTTTGGAAAGGCCTACTGGGACTCAGAGCTGGAAATGAAAATAAAAGCTTCGGGAGAGAAAAAAAGAACTTGACTTGTTGCTGTTCACTACTGATCTGATTTAGGATCAGATTTAAAGCCTCTCAAACATCAAGTCCACAGCCGCAGTAATACTACACTGTCAGACCAGAAAAATAGGAACACTCCTGTCATGTATTAGGAAAAGAAACCCTTTTCCCACCCTTACAGCATGAGTCATGTTTTACCAGCACAGGTTTCTGTGTGTGATCTGTTTAATTCAAGGATACATGCTGCAGTGAACCCAACATGGAACCTCCTGAGAGGGATTCTCAGAGCTCTGCAGCGCTTCCACTAAGACCCAGTTAGTCACCAGGAGCCACGCTGTCTGTAGTGAGCCTAAATGGTCATTCATCACCTCACAGACACTCAGGGCAGCAACTCCCAGCGTGACAAACAGACACTCCCATGCTTACACACATGCACTCTTCTAATACAAAGTTTTGAAAACAGGCATTTGTCTCCTTGTTTGTGTCTTTCCGGTCCTCTCAGACCCACTCGTCCGTTTAAAGCCTGGTTCTGCTGAAGTCTCTTCTTGTTAAAATAATTTCCCCTCACTGTGCTGCTCAGAACGAAGGATTGCATTGAAGCGAGGCTTCAGATTGATCAGCCGGTTCATTTATGATGAAACAACATGACTAATTGGCATTTTTAATTAATCTAATCTTATTTTAACTGATCTACAACAGCCTGGCCTGAATCTGGACCTGAAATCTCGTATAAGATTTCCATACTTATAGATCAAGTCTGCCATACAGTAGAAGCTGTTTGCAAAGATCTTTACTGCCTTCACATAGTTCAATTCAGTTAAACCTTAAAGCTCCAGGTCACAACACTAGTCATCTCAAAGAGCTGAACAAATCAACAAGTCCAAGTAACTTCAGGTCCAGGTTCAGGTCAACTGACTGCATTAAGTGCAATTCAGTTATAAAAAAAAAAAAAAGATTATTGATTAAAAAACGTACTGAACACATATGACTTATTTTCATAAATGGTTACAGGAAATATTTTGGAACCATTTAGTCAGACTAGCTTCAAAAACCCTCTCTTTTTAACCTGCTTGACTTTTAAAATGAGGAAGGAGGAAATATCTTCTTTAATCCTAAAAAATTTAAAAGAAATGCACTTCTTTTCTTGTTATTTGAAGACTTTAAGGGTTCCATATTCATCCCTCTCTCTCCACTCTGAATCATTTCTTTTACATCTCACTAACAGGTCAAAGCTCTGATTGGTCAGACTGACCCTGACTTTAAGGTCAGCTGTCGTTCTTCATCCAACCTCCTGAAGATAAACTTTACTTCCCAATGGGCGGGGCCATTGGGGAGCAGAGCTCAGATGAAGGGAGTAAAAAAAGACTTTAGTGCTCGTTGATCAACCATCTACGAAGCAGCTGCCGTGCTTTGCTTGTAGCGTCACCATGACTGTTAGCTAACGTTTGTGAGGATGAGCGCTCCCGTGGTTTTTAAAGGGCGGGGGGGGGGGCTCAGGTAGACAAAGGTGCTCTGATTGGCTCTGTCCTCTAGACAGGGCCGGCCCTGAGCTGAATGGTGCCCTAGGCGAAAAATGATTTTGGCACCCCCTACTGCCCAGAACAAAAACAACGTAACTTTTGCAAATTCTAAGTAGTAAGCAATGTACTAAAGTTGGATAAACTTTAACTAATGACATTCATTCATATAATAAGTGGGAGCACAACAGCATGATAGCTCTTTAGTCTTAGCTAACTTGCTAAATGATGGTCCAGGAAAAATTTTCACAATTTCATGTATATTAATTAAATACTTCTACTTTGGGCCCGTTTTTCCTCCTCTTCATGCATTATCAGCAGTGTTGGGCAAGTTACTTCAAAACTGTAATCATTATTTATTACTTGTTATTGTCATTTTAAAGTAATCCCTTACATTACAATATTACTGTTTTTTAAATGTAAGGCATTACACTACTTTTGCATTACTTTTAGTTACTCTCATCAAAATAACTGTAAATATGGATTTGACCATGTAATGAGCTCATTCTACATCCAGTGGAAGGTGATGTGATGGATACATGGAGAGACACAACTATCTGGATATTAACCCATCCATCCATCTATCCATCCATCATTTATTATCCATCCATCCATTTATCATTCATCCATCATTATCCATCCATATCTCTCCATATATACCTACCTATCCATATATTATTCCATCATATCTATATACAGTATATTTAAATCTATAAACATATCTCTCTGCACAAGCTCCTTATTCATTAGTTTGACTGACTCCTACCTCCACCTGTCTGCTCCTCCCTCCTGCAGCAGAGGCTGCATGACGCGCGTTTCCTCTGCTCAGTGGGCGAGAGAGCGAACTCTCCAACTTCTGACGTGAATAACAGAGTGACTCTTTACCATGAAACTTCTTCTCAGTTCGCTCGCTTCAGTTTACGGAGCTGCATGTACTCATATGTCTTAACGGGCCTTGGATACCGTGAGCGTGCACGACTCGGGCCGCGTTTTCCCTCTGGACCGAGTTCAGAACTGAACCACGCATGAGTTTCGGACCGGACAGAACTGGACTTGTTTCACTGGCTGCAGATTTACTCCTCTCTGCTCTGTCTGACCACATTTTTCACTGAGTGACGTTTCTCCTCTGAAGAACCCACCGCCTCAATCCGGGTTAAACATGCACTGTAACGCGCACTGACGTTAAAATGTTACAGCTTTTTTTCTGTAATGCCTTACATTACTGTGTTGCCGAAAAAAGCAATGCATTGCAGTAATTAATAACCTTTGGAACTCGTTACTCCCAACACTGATTATCAATAAACAACCGGACGGAGGGATGCGCGCAGCGCGCCTCTCCCCCATCTTACCTGATCACAGCGGCAGCAGCAGGTAGCCATGGGGCGCCACGTTGACTGTTCATGCAGCAAAAGTTGTGCTTTTTTATTTAGTTTATGTATTTATTTATTTATTATTTACTTTGCTCTTTACATGAGATGAATGGTGTGTCCAGCAGTTTGTTAAAAATAAATTTAAACAAAATTTTTTAAGGGACAATTTGGCGCCCCCTCCAGCAGAGGGCGCCCTAGGCAATTGCCTAATCAGCCTATGCCCAAAACCGGCCCTGCCTCTAGAGGGGAGTGGTCTGTTCCCTTCTTGACATCAGCAGGGGAAAGATTTAGAAACCACCTGTTTTAGCATTAGCTCAAAACACATTTCCCTAAAATGAGAATCAGGAAGTGAAAACGGTGAAAATATTTGAACACTTTTGGGTCTCTGGGACTGATATGACTGTTAGAAGATCTTTAGGAAGTGGATTTTGCAGAATATTGAACCTTTAAAGTAAAAAGTGCAGCATTACAAGTTATTGAAACGCTTGAAGACATTTCCTCAGATGAAAAGTAAAAGTTTCTAAAAACATAAAGTCTAGTCATCTAATAAAACACTTTAAAAATAAGATACCAACAATAATGCCTCCTGAAGCCTTACCTGAACCTCTATGACTATGATAGAAAATACTTTAAGAAAACAAACAGTTGGTAAGAGTTCCCAGCTTAGTGCACGCCTGTGTGCTCACTTAATCACCAACTGACACCAGATATTTAGCTGCTACTTGCATGAAAAACAGAGAAAACAGCATAACCTGCTTGTATGTTTGAGCATCGTAATTTGTTGTGTTTTAGAATCTCTTCTGGAGCCACAGCTCAGAGGCCCAGGCCCAGTAACGCTGATGGTCAAAAGATGGAACGCTTTGAATTCTGCTCACAATCATTCCTTAAGTTGCTGGAAAGAAAAGAAAAAAGTGTGTTTGGTGTTTGACAGCCGCTCTATCTTTAGCTCTATGACCCATCTAACCTGCAGTTCATCCCATCTGAGCTCCAATCAAACATACAGCACCTTCACTCACTTCGTTTCACTCTGCTTGATTGTGAATCTTTGGCAGAAACGGAGCAAAACAACAAGTTGAAAGTTCCTTCTGCGTGACTGGGGCTGGTGGGAGACGTGAACTGGATATCACAAGTCCCTGATTTAATCTCATAATAGTCTGCTTTAATGTCCAAATGAAAGACACATGTGGCCTCGCTTTGGTTTGCTCACTCGGGCCACGTAGTACACTCTCCCAGGGCAGGAACTGGGAAAGGGAATTTGCATTGCAGCTGAAGCGTTCATGCTAGTTTAGTTTGACTCTAATTAGGCAGGACTTTATAAGCAGCCCTCGGTCAGGGACTTTTATAGGCTGTGATATGGAGGATGCGCATTTGGAGAAAACATGTTTCATAAATGTATCGTAAAATGTGATTTGTGAAGTTCTAAAGCATTAAATTGATGCATCATAGCAAACAGAAGGAACATGGCTGCAGCTGATCCTGACTTCCAGACACCTGAACTCTGAACTTACTCCAAAACAAAACCGGAGTGGTAAGTGCCTCCCTGGCACTCTGTTTCTCTTTGTCACACTGAATTAATTGTGCACACACTTCATCACTCTCACACACACTCACATAATGTGTGTACGCTGCAGCAGAGGGAATGTTGCCACTGAGAAAGGAAGGGCAGGGATTTGTTCCAAGAGTTCAAACAGTCAAAGATTTGTATCCCTCATTCAGCAGGGGGATGAGTTCATTCAACAAGGGATGAACTCGTCAATCCTCTGGTGTCATCCTCTGCTGAAATGGTCTGACTTTTTACTCACGCTTATGCCAACATAGTAGCAGCTTGTTTGCAGAACGAGATAAGGGATTATTTCTATTCCTTCTTAAATGTGAGTCACACACATTAAATCAACACAGAAACATTTGTGCAAAAATAAAGAGAGACCTAAACATGAATTAGAAGTAAAATCATGAGAATCTTTTCATTTTGCTGCCACCTTGCAAGATGACTGAAAGTTCAAATGTTGATTTTACATGTTTTATCCATGCATGCGTTAATTTCCTCCCTCATCTTAGGTTAAAGCTCGTATGTGGAGCATTTCAGCAAGAGAGCAGTTTTTGAATCCAACGGCCCCTCCCTAAACATCCACTCTCCCAACCTCCCACGTTCTATAGCCCCACCTATGCAGGCGCATGCGGTCGCGTAAGCACGTGTACGCGGTCGTGTGTATGCGTGCACGCACACAGAGCGTCACTCCGGTTTCTCAGCCTGGTATAAACTGTGCGTTGTGGCTCTGAACTCCTGCTCAGACTACAATTACATTGCAGGGTTCAATCATTCACAGCTCACAAATCATGTTCTCACACTGTACGAGGGTCTGAGACCTGTCTGTCTCTGAGCTGATGAAACTTCGCTTTCGAAGTGAGAGCTGCTGCACTGAAGCTGCAGAACCCAGAAATGAACTGCATTCAGTCCAAAATGGAATTCTTCACCAAAATAAACACATATCCTTGGCAAGCCTCGCCATTCTGTAAGGGGAAATTTTGAAAAATAAAAATACAACCCTCAGTAGCCGGGGAATGGATAACTATTTAGTAGAAATGAGCTCTGACTGCTGTAAACAGGAAGACACGGAGCGTCCTGTGCGTGCAGCCCCCACCTCTACAGATTTGCATGAAGCACGTGCACGTTGGCTGACAGCACACAATGCGGAAATTTTAATATTATTGGCTGAAAAAGTTCGCCGCTCAGAGAGAATTCATAGGGATCTGTAGGAGAAAGGAGGGTCTTAAGAAGAATAACAGATGTTGTGGAACTCTACCCACAGATCATAACTGAAAGATCATTTAAAACATTTAGAAAACGTTGGTACACAGAACCATAATCCACATAGCTGCTGAGTGTGTGCACGTAGGGTCCTGACTCTGTGATGTGACCTGTCCAGAGTGTACCCTGCCCCTCACACAGGGACTGCTGGAGGTAAACACCAGCTCTCCATGACCTCCACCTGAATAACCTGAAGTGCACTGAAATAGAAAAACCAGTTGAGGAAATCAGTTCCTATCATTTTGATATAAAATCTATGTGAACTAAAAGTGTTGAGTTGTGTTTCCATTGCTGAGCTGTGGGATGGGACAGGTCGTCGACTCCTGTTTACTCGTTTATGGGAAACAGAGCTTTAGGGAGCATTGCAACAATCAGCTATGAAGCATTAGTGTTGACTGAATTTGTCTCATGTCTTTTCATCAGCTAATCTTTAGATCATATAATGTTGAAGTTGTATCCTTTGAAGACGATCACTCGTCCAGCTCAATCTCAACTTGCTGTGGTTGAAATGAGTTGTCTGCTTGTTGAGTTTTGGGCGATCCAAAGGCAGTTCATGTTGGTGTTTTAACAACTTGATTAGAAGAATTTGTCCAACTCTCCAACCAACTGAACCCAAACAATGATTTAATATTTAATCTTACAGAATAATGTCTGTTAGTATCTTCTTCAACAAGCTTTCCTAAACTAAGCCCCTCAGCAAAAAATTTAAACTTGGCCTGTTGTCGAAAAATTGTTTTTCAATGTCGTCTTTTGGCTAAAATTACTCACACCAAACAGGTTAGTCAAAGCCTAACTTTCTAATATCATTCTCAGGGCCATCTCTGGACGTCAAGTGTTAGGGGAACGGAAAATGATTTTAAATCCATGGATATGGATTCCTAAACTGAAGAAATGGATTCCCACAGCCTCTACTGTTCTAACTCCATACAAGAGGCAAGAATAGAATGGAAAGACAGGGAACGTTTTCTGTCATCTGGCACTGAAAGTCTTCCTGCATTGTACACCCTCCTCACTAACAGCAAGTACTGGAACCCGTGGGCGGAGATTTGGCGTGAATAGAGGTGATGTGTCCCCACCAATACCCAGCAATCACTAAATTGTCCCCACCAAGAATTTGATTCAAAGATGCAGAAATAGCGCTGCATCCCCACCATTAATACGTGCCGCCGAGTGGACCTGGTGCTGTGCGCAGAGTCTGCGGACGGACCTGTGTCCAGGGTATGGATACGTGTCTGGATTGACGTGACCCGCACCGAGCCGCTTACACTAACGGCACCTGCTTTGGGTCTGGATGAGGACTGGCTATCTGGCATTTTCCCAGTGAGGGTAACCTTGACACACACCCCCTGTCCCGTCCTGGTCCCCACCAACGTCAAGAGCAAATCTACGCCATTGAACACCTTCTTTTAAAAACCACAGATAATTTAAGTCAGGCAGCAAAACATTTTTAGTTTATCTTCATGTGACTTTTGTATTCATCGTAGACAAATCAGAACATTCTTCAGTTTCTGACAGACTTCTTAGGAATATCACTTTCTATTCTATTATTATTATGATTATTATTATTAGGTAATGTGTTACTGTACATGGACTAGATCATCTGCAGTGTCATTGAATATCCAAGTCAGTGTTTCATTGCCTCTCCTCTGACAGGATTATGTAGTGAAAACAATCTGGCGTAGCTGCAGCCAGCAGCAATCCCCTGGACCTAACGGAGCGGTTTTGCACAGCGTGTGACCGGATGGATTTCTTTGTGTCCCCACAACACGAATGGGACAGAACCTGGTGTGGGCATGAGAAGGGGAAGTAGGGATTTCAGGCCCAGATCTACTGTTGCACTTCATTGGTTGTGGGAGAGTTATTGTTGCCACAACCCAGTGCGGCTATCTGTTCCGGCTGGAACTGGTAACTGGAGGCTCGGCACTGGTAAAAATGACAAAACCAACAAAGGTGACAGTCACAGTATTAGCCAGCCTTTAGCTTGCCCTAAGGTTTCAGGATCATCCTGTGTGCCAAACAACTAAAAGGACGTGCAGAGTGAAAACCGCAGAGCTGAGGCTGCACTCTGAAGCCCATTCATTTGTATTGCATGGACAGAGCAAGCAAAGACAAAAAGTGCATAAATCAAAGCTCTAATGCTGTTAAATGAACAGCCAACAAAACTATAAAATATTAAATATTAGGTTAATTTCACCAGCATCTCTGTGCACCAGAGGTTATTTAATAAATAATATATTTGATCAGTGAAGTGATTTGTACATTAGGAGTCAGTCTCAAAGTAAAATAAACTGTAAGTGTGGAATTAGAAGTCTCAGAAGGTTCTGACCCGGTCCAAAAAGCAGCAGGCACCAACACTGATTCACACAACTCACAGTTTCTGTGACAGTCGTCTTTTCTTCTGACTGGTCGTTTTCCAGTAATGCATCCTGCTGTTCTTTAGAACAGAGTTAGAGTCAACAGATTTGTTGTTTTTCCTTTCATTTTATTTATTTAATTAATGCATTTTGAGCATAAATCAATTAGAATTAGAATGATTTTGACGTAACTGTGCAGATAGACTAAAAACCTACACTCAAACAGTAACATCAGAACTTTAAATGCAGTGGCGTAGATTTGCTCTCGACATTGGTGGGGACCAGGACTGGATCAGGACTGGACCAGGACTGCACCAGGACTGGATCAGGACTGGACCAGGACTGCACCAGGACGGGGAGGCGGGGTTTGAGCGAGTGCTGAAACAGGAAGAGAAGAATAAAACGAGCCGCTCAGATCCAGGAGGGTCTGTACCAGCCCAAAGTTATAGACCCACCGGGAAGTCCAGCCCGGTCCACATCCAGACCCAGGGCAGGCGCCATCGGTGTGGGCGGCCCGAAGCGGGGCTCACACCGGTCGAACTAGACACGCCTCTTTACCTGGACACAGGTCCACGCACAGCAGCACAGGACCTCGGGCCGCTGGTATGTATTATTAGTGGGGATGCAGCGCTATTTCTGCATCCCTGGATTGAGCTATTGGTGGGGACATTTCAGGGATTTCTGGGTATTGGTGGGGACACTTCACCTCCGTCCATACACATGCTTAAATGTCTCAAAGTCTGGTTTGGTTTAATTTGATTTGTTGAAAACGCATAATCATTTCTTCAATAGCAGCCTATAAATATTGAATCAAATAAACATGAACAAAAACTGGATTAAACTTACAATATTAGCAATAGAAAAGCTTTTAGGTCTAAATCCAATGACAACTCCATTATGTTTTTCAACCCTTGTCATTGGAGACAAGTCACACCCTGAATTTCAACACACACCCATTTCAAAACACACTTTCTGTATAAACACACACAAATGGGATTACAGCGTGCCTGTCTGTCATTCTTCCTCCTCGGAATCGGAGCGAGGACTTTCATAAAGGATCTGATCTAATGACAAACGGGAGAGGTCTGAACCGGCAGCCAAGAGCCACTGACTGCACTTCCTGCCTCTGTGTTTTGTTAGGTGCTTTTTCTAATTATACTTTGACAAAACCTCTGTAGGACAGTGTGTAAGTGTTTTTGTGTGCACGTCTGTAAGTGCATTCTGGTTTCGGAGGAGAGTTCAAATGAGGCTAGAGGGCCCCTGAAAATGCCAGTATGTCTAAGTGGGAAAACCCCGGCACAATGGGCAGTGGGATCAGGGTTTGGGCTTTAGCATGGCCGTCTGCCAGCACTAACAGAGTGTGTGTGTGTGTGTGTGTGTGTGTGTGTGTGTGTGTGTGTGTGTGTGTGTGTGTGTGTGTGTGTGTGTGTGGACAGAGGAATTATTTTACTGCCAATCAAAGGTCAAAAGCAAGAATGTGGTTAATGAAAACGTGCAGCCAAAGACCATCTGGATTAAAGTGTTTCTTCTGTTTTTTTCCTGCACTCTCATTTGTTTTGGGCTCAAAATAAAGTCAATTTAATCAAAGTGCAACATTGAAGCTGCTGAATGAGATCTGAATTGTTTTGAATCATCGTAGCCACTCTTCCAACATCTATTCAAATGTATGCAAATGACAACCGACAAACTCCCATCCTTCGTACCCGCCAGGCCCTTGTTGGTCTGTAAAATGAACAGATATGAAGCAGAGGATTTACATGATGAAGCATTGTTGGTTGAACAACAGATGGTACCAATATGGGTCGGTCACAGAACCAATTGTGCGTGAGAAGAGCTGCATGCTCTCTGAGCTTTAACGTCGCTACTGTTTACAGTATGTGTGTGTGTGTGTGGTCTGGTCATGGGTTCTCGTCACTGAACACCTGCAGAGGCCACTTTCTGGGGCCCCACAGGGTGCAAGAGCCTCCATGTGTGCAGATGTATGCACATCTTACCAGACGCTCTCCCTCTATCTGTTCACATCATCAGGTTATCCTGCAGCCTGTTACTGTAAGTCACCTAAAGCTCAAGTCAACACTGCCTGGAGCGTTCACAGTCCGGTGACCGACAGAGGAGCTTCACAAAGAAATAATCAATCATCCTTGGATTGGAGCTGACTCTGATTGCTCCCCTCAGCTGTAATTAAAGGATGGTTTAAAGAGTTTCATCCTTGGGTCCTCATTCTGCTCATCCAGCCAGGGGCGCCGTAAAGGGGTGAAAGCTTAGGAAGATTCTAAGGGCCCATGACTCTTAGGCGGCCCAAAAAAAGTCTCTAATTTAAAAATCTCAAGTACTTTTCTCCTCGGTATTTTGTTAAAAATTAAGACATTAAACAAACAATATTTTTGTCTTCATAAATTGTTTATCACAAGTCTCTACTTTATTTATAAAAATATAATTTAAAACCTCCCCTTACATCGGCATGAAATGGTACAGTCCTGCCCGAGTCACGTCTCCTCTTTGACTGAAGTCAACACGGAGCAGACCGACTCTCCAGTCAGAACCTCCGCGGTGTTTGTCCTGTCAGCACCGGGGAAGCTGCCTTACAGTCGGCGTCACTTCTCTCCAGGACCTCGCTAACAACTTTAACACACATGCATCCATTATCAGACAGTTAGAGGCGTTTGCCATAAAGTTCGTCACGGGAGCACGCAGCGCTTCTAGAGCGCGCAGCTTCAGCTGTTTCTTAGCGCGACTCAATGGTTTCAGCTTCAATTTTGACAAATCAAACAATAAAAACCACATTTCTCTGTCAGGACTTCAGCAGAGTTTTGTTTTCCTTTAACCTGACAGCTGTTTTCAGAGACTCTTCGTGTTTTTAATAGTTTTATAGTAGAAACCTGCTCATATGACCCAAATTCTCCATGACATTACCATGAGTTACTGTCAATAAAGGATTTGTTGGGTTTTTTTTACAGGTGACAAGTTTAAAGCATTAATATATTTTTCTCCACATAATTTATTAAATACTTTATTTTCCTCATCACAACAGTCCAGATTAAGTTCTTAGCAATAAGTTAAATACCTCAAAACAGTTTCACCTAAACATGATGCAAAGACATGCTGAGACGTGGATAAACAGAACTATTAAAAATAGATCAAAGGTTATTTTTTGTGGTAAACACATTGTTTTTCCACACAATGATAATTAGATGAATCAGTAACAACGTACAATCTGTGTTGATGCTGGGCAGGTTGAAGCATTGTTATTAATGTTACAGAAATTACTGTGAGATTATTATTATTACATACTGTGAAGAGCCTTTTTAGAGGAACTAAAGAAAACCTTCCACTAAAGACCTTGAAATCAGATGTTTTGATGCTGACTGAATTATGGGAGGTCTCATAAGGGGCAGTTTGTTTATAGCTTTTAGAACACAAACCAAAAATCCCAGTGATTGTCCAAGAATTCACCAGAGTGGGGAAATGAAACAAAATCTCCTAAAAAAAACTTGATACGATAACCTTGAACATAATAAAATATAAAATCTAGGGTTCATGATGGATAATAACAGCCAATATCTCATATATATTATATATATTTTAAAAACTGTTCTCCCTTCACATCAGGGAGGGCGGAGCCCCAGCGCCCCCTATGGAGCCGCCACCGGGCCCAACTTGATATTTTTTCATGGGGGCCCAAAATCCCTGGCGGCCCCCCTGCATCCAGCACCACACAGGGGCAGCTTGCTTCACTGGCTCTGTTTATTTTTATTTTGAAAATTCTTCTTCTGTGTTTTTCAGATTGAAGGCATTTCTTTTTGAGTGAATTGCTTCTTCTGTTTGAATGCTACTTGGAGGATTTTTGTTGCAGCCTTTCTATTTTTCAGCATTTTGTTATGATGTGTACCATTAGCAATGACAGACTGACTGACATATCAAAAGCTCCAATAATACCCAAACTCTGACCCAAATGGGAACAGCCTACAATGACTGACTGCTAATTTCACTCTGGGATTAATAAAGTATTTTATATACTTTACTTCAGTCTTTCCTTCTCACACCTTTGACACCAGATTAAATCCATCACTGCTTTGTATACAATCTAACAACCAGTTTCTAAACACTGTATCCTGCTGTGTGTTCTGTTTCCTATAACAAACCTATAGCAGTTCTGATTATTAGCACTTGTTAGCATCATTAACTTAAGTTCATTTCATGATCTGTGCCCCTTTGAGTTTAGTCACGCCTCCACAGCTCTCGTCTGTTCCTCCTCCTGTCAATCCACCCAGCTGCTCATCATTCTACTTATCACCTGACCCTGGATACTGTATATATACTCCCTGGTTTCACTCAGTCTGTGTCAGACCCTCCTGGGAACATCCCCAATCCCCCTGCTGGGAGAGAATCCAGTGATTTCTTTCCTTCCTTAGCTCTCTGGAAGGGTTTTGGAGTTTTTGCTGCCTCGTCAACTTTTACTTTCACTATTAAAGTACTTTTGAGTTCTGTTTCAGTCTCTTTGCCTCCTTGCACCTTCAATAGGGTTTATGCACGGTCACTTCCTGGTTAGGATAAGCCAGCCCCCCATCGTCTGGCTCAATGCATTTCTATGGCTGATCGGACCAAATGGAATTATTTACGCGTTGTTTTCAAGACCTGCCGCGCATCACGGTAGACGATGTCCACCTGATTCTTGAAAAACACACAGAGACGTCTGCAAGCAAGCGGGTGAAGGACTTTAAGCTGTATATAACCAGCTTTATTCATGAATATGAAGGTAAGCTAACAGCATTAGCTCGTAGCTTCCATCATCAAAAAACAGTGAGACAAATCTATATAGCCGTGATCGTGGGCTCCAACTGCTTCCCTACTTTCACCTTTCTCTGGTCTAGCTGTACGTTATCAGACACCAAGTCTTCATTCACCAAAAGAATAGTTGTTCCAGTGAAATAACACATGAACGGCGCCGCGCCTCCTCCTTTAGCCTCCTCCTTTAGCCTCCTCCTTTAGCCTCCTCCTTTAGCCTCCTCCTTTAGCCTCCTCCTTTAGCCTCCTCCACTCGGCTCTTTGACTACTGTGCTGCAAAGTGCCGACTGCAGACACGGTGTGGTTAGAAATGATCACGTTTTCTCTTCTTAAGTTCACAATCCTTCCTTTTTGTAGTTATTTATTCAGTGGAAATGTGTGGAAACGGACTGATGAATTCTATTCAGCTGATGCGGTACACAACTGAACACAGCAGTGTTCAGCTGTCGAGGCTTCCCGTCGCTGATACTTATATGATGGCTTCATTTCTTAGTGCTATAATATATATATACCATACTGTACTATACTATACTATCACTCATTTTGATTATAAACAATATCTTTAGCTGGAAATGCACTCTAACTCTGGAAATCTTCACGTTTCAAACGGAACCGGAAATGGTCCCACGAGTTATATTCAATAATATTATATTCAATAAGTTTATTTCACTCAAAAAATTAAATATACAACGTCAAATCAAAATACAAAATACCAACCAGAATACAAATCTTTTGAGTGAAAAGGGGGGAGGAAGAAGAAAAAATCTTATATGACCTTCCCCCTTCAACTAAAGACAAAATCAATTACAAAATAAATGACAAAATGGCCGTATACACAAAACGTAAACAGCTTTCTCTTCACAAACAATACCAGAACTAAAACATATCAATCCTCTATCATTAACTCACAAGATCATAGGATTTTAGCATTTTTTCTTTATACATTTTTTTAATTGATCAGTAGTTGAACATTTTTTTAAATCATCATCCAGGTTATTCCATAATTTTACTCCATATATTAAAATGCACATTTGTTTAATGGAGTACGAACAAATATTCTTTTAAACTCAGATTTCTACTTTTTTCATTATTTGTGATCAAAACAAAAAACTTCTGGAACTGTGTTGGCAGTGACTTATTTCTAGCCTTTTCATTTTAAACCAGAAGTTCTAAGTACTCTGTGCATAAAGCCTATTGGATCCACAAACCCAAATGTTTTAGTTGAATTCTCCACTGGATTTAACGCTGCAAACTACATTCTCTCTAACAGCCATTATTTGAATTGTTTCTTGCTTTTTTATGGTATGCTTGATGCTTTTCAGGTTATGAGGATACTGTCTATCATGTGTGCAGATTTTCGTGTGTAACAAAACTCTTCAGTGGATCCAGAGTTGTTTGTTTAAATTTCACTTACTTGGCCAAATGCTTTGAGTCAAGTTACCAAGTTGCCTCGCCTCGCCTTCTTCCGCTTATCCGGGTCCGGGTCGCGGGGGCAGCATTCCAAGTCGGGCAGCCCAGGCCACCTTCTCCCCGGCCAAGTCCACCAGCTCCTCAGCTGGGACGCCCAGGCGTTCCCAGGCCAAACTGAAGATGTATTTCCTCCAGCTTGTCCTGGGTCGACCTGGGGGCCTCCTGCCGGCAGGACATGCCCAGAACACCTCCCGAGGGAGGCGTCCAGGAGGCATCCTTACCAGATGCCCGAACCACCTCAACTGGCTCCTTTCGATATGGAGGAGCAGCGACTCTACTCCGAGTCTCTCCCGGATGTCCGAGCTTCTTACCCTATCCCTAAGGCTGAGCCCGGCCACCCTGCGGAGGAAACTCATTTCAGCCGCCTGTATCCGCGATCTCGTTCTTTCGGTCATTACCCAAAGCTCATGACCATAGGTGAGGATTGGGACGTAGACCGACCGGTTTTGCAGAAGTTGCACTTCTGCAAAACTCAAACTCATCAAAAGAAAAATAACACAATTAATCAAGTTAAATCAGCACCAGGATTTGTATTTGATCATTTCTAAGCCACAATGTCACAGCACAAAACTCTTCTGACCCCAGAAGCTGGTCTGTGTTTAGTAAGGCCTTCAATCCCCCCACAGGCATCATCTTGGTGGAGTGAAGTGAAAGAGTTTCCCTCCTTTAGGCAAGGTGCTCAGCCTGTATGCTTCAGAGGGTAGCGGTGTGTAACTGCTGCGGTTGTGCTGGGCAGCTTCTGAAGTGTGAATATGTGTTTAGTGAATGGATGAGGACAACACATGTTCCCAGTAAAAGTTAGAGGTTTAAATCCCTTAAAGAGACCCAAATCAGCAGCAGACTGACATGGTTACAGATTCATTTTCATATTTTCAGCTAACTAATGCAACAGGATCCTCAGTCAAAGACGCTTTGATACAGTAATGAGGATTATGACTCACATGGTGCACCGTCTCTGGTTTCCAGCTGGTTCTGTGTGTGTGTGTGTGTGTGTGTGTGTGTGTGTGTGTGTGTGTGTGTGTGTGTCCAAATTCTGGTTGGTACCATTTGCCTGCCTGTTTTCCTCCCTTCCAAAAGATTAATCACCCAGATGTTTCCTTGTTTTGCTGTTGGCTCTTTCTCACATTATATATCAAACAGAAACATCTCCCTCACCATCAGGCAATGTGGTTTTTGTTAATGGTTGTGTAGTGAGTGGAGGCGGACCAACAAGAGCAGGATTTCTGTTCCACTTGCAGTTTAATTTTATACAGACATGTCTTATTAAATTACAGTGCATTTGGGAAGATTAGTCCTTTTGCAGAAGTTAGAGCAGAGTGCAGAAAGACATCTTCATTCTCATTTCTTTACAGCGCACGGTTTTATTCTACAGGAAAAAACACCATCTGCCTCACAGGTGTCTAATTATACGTATTGATTGGCTGTCAGGTGGGGATTTTATTTTTGGCAGATAAAAGATGTTTGTGCTGACACACACACACACACACATTCAACTTTAAGGGATATTTGGGTCATTTTGAAATGGCGTTCATCTATAACAAAAACTATACATATCATTCAAAATGGGCGGAGTCTGTAGAAACAGGAAGTAGTTCTCAAAAGTCAGCTCAGGAGAGACGCAGTTGTTGAATTGTAACAATATTTCTACTTTTTTATATCGTCTTATTTTGTCACTTTTATGTATTTTATCTGTTATTTTTGGAGAACAATGGCTCCCGTATAGGAACCATCCAGAATTTAATTTAAAATCTTTTATCATTCATAATGAATTTAAACTTATTACACATGATTTACATTTATTACAGTCATTTGACCTGAAATGATCTGGACTTGTCGTTTTGTTCAGTGCTTTAAGACGACTTGTGTCGATACTGGAGCTTTAGAAATAAACTCAAATACTCACTATAAGAAAATAGTTTGTGGTATTTGTGCACCTCAGCCCAAATACAGCCAGTTTAAATTCAAGTATTTTAATCAATCAATCAATCAATCAATCAATCAATCAATCAATCAATCAATCAATCAAATTTTATTTATAAAGCACTCTTCATGCTAGGTGCAGCTCAAATTGCTATATAGATTTGAAACAGAAATAAATCAATAATTGCATAAATAAACGGTGCCGGAGGACCTGAGGGTCCGTGAAGGTTCATAAGTTACGGTAAAAGCATCTCTTTAAGATAAGAAGGCCCAAGACCATTAAGGCATTTAAAAACCAGTAAAAGCATCTTAAAATCAATCCTAAAACACGCTGGGATCCAATGCAATGATTTTAAAACACTCCTGCTTCCTAGTCTTGGTCAGCACACAGAGTTCTGTAGCAGCTGGACAGAGACCAGACAGCAGGGCGTGAGTCTAAACCACTAGAAATAAAAGCATGTATCAAAATCTCAGTGTTGACTTGACTAGTACACTACCATGAACATGACCATCCTCCCTTTTTACTAAACCTGCCCCAATCTGAACTCAAGTATGACACCATGGTCCCAATAATGACATTTCCCCTTTCTAAGTATAAATCTGAGCTACTGATCTCTACTGACCTGTGGTTTTATGTCACAATTTGGCAGCAGCTATTCACTGGACAAAAGGATAAAAACACTTTCATCAGGTGCAGAAAGCAAACTCAGGGAGGCCAACAACTAATGAAAAGACCATGAATGTTTAAAATCTCTGAGTAGTTTCACCTTTACACCGAATGATATAAGACAAAACACTTCATAAAACAACTTTTTAAAAGAACAAAATCAGAATAAAAAAAGTTAAATTAATCATTTTTGTGATTCACTTTCTTGTATTTGTCAGACTTTAAATCCATCCTCAGTAGCCAAGTAAACAAACGAGGTCTCCTAGCTGTTTTACAGAAACACGTCTCGGTGAACTCGCCCCTCCCGTCGGGTAAAATCCATACGCCAGCCTCCCGCCGACATGGAACCACGGTTTGTAAAGGTGACAAAGCAGAGTCTAACTCCAGCCGCAGAAACGTTCCCCCAGCTTTTCCTCTTTTCACCTCCAAACGTTTTTAGTTCTCTGCTAGCTGAAAAGGTGTTTTTTGGGGGGACTCTGGTATTTTTATCTTAAAATGGAATCACCCGCCGGCTCTCTGTCCTACTTCTACTTTCACTTTCACTTCCGGGATGTTCTGCCCCAAAATGTGTCCGGGCGGATTAATGCCAATCCAAGCAGTGAGGAAATGCGGCAGACAGACAGCTGGATTGTCCAATCCTATCGTTCGGTCCGAACGATAGGATTGGCTGAAGTTTTTAGAGAACTGCGGGACAACCACTTTATTGATTTCTTTCAGGGTTTTTTTAATCTCCACAATATTTTTATGGCTATACTATATTAGAACATTGTTAAGAGGCTTTAAAAAAACGTTAAAAGCTACATTGTTTACCTGGATACTGAGTATGCCTTTAATTGTGGGCGGGGCTCAGGCAGCTCCTCGAAGAGCATTCTCTCTGACACATGGCACCTTGAACACATCAAAACAGTGTAGCGCCGGCAAAGGCGTTACTATCTCTGAATTCTGACCCCTCTGGTTCATAACAACAATAACTCATCTTTTTTCCAATAACTTGGATTAAAATGACTCTTTTATTATGTTGTAACCTGAATCAACATTCCTTCCAGGACTCGGTCGTGTCGGAAGACTCAGAAGACTTTCTTTAGTTAATAATTAAACTTAAGGACTCTTTGATGTCTCATTCTAAAAAGACACTACCTTTAATCCACTGTCCAGAAATGTCTTAATATCATTAATTCATTTTCTTCCAGTATTAATGAATGTTGATGTTGCATCAGTATTATTTTATGTTCCTACTTTTGCTAAAAAGTTAAAGCATATTAATAATCCATCTAAGTTTCCTGGGTTTCTTAATGACGAGAACCACGTGACTTGGTAACTCCTTCCCATTGGGCCACGCGTCCAAAACTTTCCACCGTCAGACTTCCTGCCTGGAAGCTACCGAGTTCAGCAGTTCTCGTTCAGCCAGCAACGAGAAGACAGCGACCGTTCTCCGCTACACGGTAGGCTTTGATGCCAACTGCCGTTTGGGTATTAGCCACAAGCAGTCGAGGACAATTTCCCCCGGCTAGAAGCCAGACACCATCCGTCTGCTTCTGTTCACCAGCCATGGGGAAAGCCTGTTAGCCTCTGCACCAGCCGATCATGGAGCCGCTGACGCCGACTCACTCAGACACCTCCGTGCCTTCGGTAACGTCACGTCACCGGGGACCAGACCGAGGTTCGTCGAACCAACGAACTCACCGACGATCCTCCATCTGCCACGCCGAGGCGATCTGGAGCGGTTTCAGCGAGGTACCAACTCCGATCTGGTAAACCGAGGCTCTTGATAAATAACACTCCTTTCAAGTTAGGCTCAGTTCCCCTCATAACTAGCTCCGACTCCCTAGAGATATTAATATCTCACGGGCTCTCGTCATTAACTCTCAGCTTAATAACATCAGAAGAAGCTCTTAAGATGCACCATCTACCTCATATCTGTCTGTTCGTTCAATCTGTTTCTTTAATAAAATAACTGTAGTCTAAGTCTGCTTCTGGGTTATAACTTCCAAATATAACGTACGTAGGTCTTCCCTTTGAATCAAAAGAACCTAGATATCCTGCATAACCATTAGGTTAGTGAAGGTAGCTTGCATTGCGGGCATAAACCCGACAAAACTAAGCTAATAACCTTGCAGAAGTGTGTCCGTATTATAACAACAAAAACAGGTTATATTACGCTACAACAGTTCTGAAAACGTCTTAAATAGTTTGGATTTTCAAAGGCAAACACATGGTCTGCTCAAACCAAATAATGTATCCAATTCTGACCCTCTGACACTCAGGTGGCTCTGTAACTCTAGCCAAACCTATGCTAGTGCTAGACATAACACACACACAGAGAGAGAATTATCTAGACACACACCTTTACCACAGCGTATGCAGTGTAGCTGCTTTGAATTGAACAGACTTCTTTCCTATACAGCCACTGGCCATATGGTGGCCAGGGGCTGGCCTTAGTAATTGATGGTATCTGTCGGTCTGTCCATGGCTAGGGGCCCTGGGGCCCCCTGAGATGGCAGGCCTAAAACATACAGATATCCAGCATGGGGGCTGGGGGTGGGAAGGGGGATATGCTAGTGTTTCAGCCCTCCTCCTCTATTCATTCATTCATCTATTCAAAGAGTTAACTCCCCCAACTCCCACACTGCACACCACAATTGTGCTCAGGCTTTCTGATAAAGGCCCTACTCTCTCTCTGCTTGGCTCTGGCTCTGGTTGGTTGGCCCAGACCTCCTGTCTTTGGGTTAGGGTGAGGGGCTTCAAAACCCCCTGGCCTGGGTATGGTCTGGCTGCCTAGTCCTGCTCTTCTCACTCTCCCACGTTGCTCTGCTGCTGCCGAGTTCACCTCTAGAATGAGCCCTTTGATTGGGGCGCAGTCGGCCAGATGGCACCCACTGCATGGCGATCACTTGGTTCTGCCAGACTGAGACTGGGAGATGAATACAGCACTGGAAAGGTACACTGGTTTAGATTCTATGTGAACGGTCTGATCACAAAGATGAATCATGGAGTGTAAAAGACAGAAAAACAGACACGTTAGAGATTAAAATGGCTCGAAGATGATCGGGCTTGATTTCTTTATTTATGACTCAGACAGTCTTTAAAGTTAACTTATTCAGAAGAATGAGAACTTAAAGGTTAAAAGTAATTGTGAAATGTTAGGCTTGTATGTAAGAAAGCAGTAGTTTTAAAATATAGAATAATTCACTTGAAGTCTGTAAATTTCAATGATAAAAAACAGACTTAAAGGTCTCGTCCGTCTTTTTCCACTCAGCTCTAAAGTCTATCTATAGTATGAGGTATCTATTTTCTGCAATATGTCTACTTAAAATCACACGCGGCATCATTTTCTCAGGGCCTGTTGACCCTTACACATGCGTGTGTGACTTTCTCCACAGCTATGTTCACGACACCCCACCTCCCCACCACCAGGGGTTAGGCAGAAACACACAGGATGGGATGAGTGTGAAAGCGTGGGAGAGAGAGGAGAGGAGCGGAGCTTGTTCCCACAGGCCCAACTCATAGATCTACACTTTCAACAAAGACCTCTGCAGCAGGGCATTGCACCCTGGTGTGTAGAAGCAGACGTATACACACAAACACACACAACAGCACACACATAATCTAATCTACTCACACAAACAAGGAGCAATGTTGAATTTACATCACTAAAACAATCAGATTAAAACTAAAGATCCTAAAGATTCTGTTACTTTGACTAACTCGTTTTTCTGGTCATCAAATAGGATAAGTTCCACAAATACTTTGGGACAAGAAACAATATCCAGGAAAGTTAAACCTGTGATGTTTCATTAAGATAAGTCTAAACCGCAATGGGAGTATTACAATGCAGAGGCCAGTGGGATGGTTGGTGCACTTGGCCGTGAACTTTCAGGGTCCTGGTGATGACCTCAGACTTGAAAGGCACCGTGGGTGGATCGCCCACGGAAATGATACGCATGTATGACGCAACGTCTGAGGCCATCTAGGCAAACAAACAGCAGTGAGCGATGCACTGGAGAAGGATCTTCACTCAGCTGAACGCACAATGACACATCCGTTCACTATGGAGCAGCTTGTTCCCATTACATCTCCATTATGAAATCCACATTACTTAATCATTCCCACCGAGTTCTTCCAGTCTCAAGAATCAGAGCTGTAGGACTTTCAAAACGTTGTAATATTAACATCCAACTGAAAGAGAAATGGAGTAATGTGTAGAGCATGGGAGATGTGTGTGGAGCTGAAGCCATTGTTGTGCTTTCTAAGGTCAGTTAGCTGTGGCAGCCATCTTGAATGGGGAAAACTACAAAATACAAATCAGATATAGATTTACATCTGATGATAACTTTCTATAAGTTTCATTAAAATACATTCAGTGATTTTTTTTGATGATGTGGCAGGGTGGAGTAAATTACTCCACCAGGTGTGTTGATTGGCTCAGGCCAAATGGCAGCAGGTGTAAGCTATAAAGCCAGGACTGAGCTTGCCCCCTGTACTGGAACTGAAGTGCTGGAACTGAAGTTGTCGTCTGACAGGTTGGCTCTCCTCTCCCCCACGGCGGCCGCTGTAAGGATGGGGGAGATGGTTGCTCCAGCGGACCGCTGCAGCAACAGTGGGACCGCTCTCCTTCTCCTGAAGCCGGCCAGCTACTAAGGTCCAATCGCCACACAGGACAGGTGGAAGTGGGACGTGCACTCCCCCGCCGGCTCCCTGCTTCAGCTTTGTGATCCGGATCTTGCTGCGGCGCATCAGTATCTCCCATCCTATTTGCTCCCAGCCAGAGGAGCGAGGGCCGGGCGGGGCTGCGCGCCTTGACACCAAATAAAGCATGTCAGGGACGCAGTGACCTGCATCCCCATCTTTTCCATTAAGGATGATTTCCAGTGCGCACGCGGCAGGAAAAAATTTCCAGTGCTCATGCTCCAGGAACAGAAAACAATGAGGTAACTCGGGACGGCGTCCGTCCAGACGTAAGCAGTAGATCCCAGAGAAACATGACCTATCGGTCTGGTAAAAAATAGTGAGAACACGTTTTAAAACTACACCTAAATGCAGATTATACACAGCACTTATTGTATATATAATGGATGGATTGTTTACTTTTCTTTTCATGTTTGCTTTTATATTTTGTGATCCCTATTCTCTTCTTCTTCCTCTTGGGACTGGTGGGGCGTCGCCCTAGCGCCCCCTATGGACAGGCCGCCACTGATTATCTGGTCAAAGGAAACGTGCTGACTAACACTGATTTAGTCAGATTTGTGAATAATTTAGAGTAACGGGTCTTTTGTGTCTGTAGAAAATGTTTCAGATCTTTGAGTTCAGCTCATGAAAAATGGGAGCAAACCAAAAGTGTTGCACTTATATTTTTGTTCAGTGTATAAATACAGGTGCAGGATCAAATCTAAGCCAATGTTTAGTGAAAAACCTGGGTAAAGGTCCCCTGCCTCCACTTATATAACTTTAATTTGTTTAGGAATAAATACAGATCTTGGTCTGATCAAATTTTGGACAAATTACTTTTTGTGTTGTTGGTTTCCTTTTTTTTAAAGAAGTATTTAAAGTCCCAGTATAATGAAAGGATACCCCATTTTTACTTGCTTTTCTACCTTCTAGTGCAGGCATCACCAAATGGCGGACTCCGGTCCGGATCCGGACCCAGATCTGGTTCAGTCCGGACTGTGGGCGAATCCGGGATCTGGCGGTCCCCGGGCAGGAGAAGGGCGCGCGTCCGTGGAGACGCTCAATCACGCCTGAGGAGTTACCGCGGGCCCGCAATAAGCTCGCGCACCTTGAACACACCCCTTAAACTGGACCGGGTTCGGAGCTCGGTTCAGCTTGGAGGGGCACGGCCGAGCGCCGAACCAGCCGCGCAACGTGGTAGAGTCAAGCTGAAAACCGGCCGGCGGCCGCGCTCTGTGTCAGTCTGGCATGGACTGGCTCTCTCTGAGCGTTTCCTGGTGAGCTGGTTTGGCTGAAGGATGAAGGAACAGTTTTCTGATCACCTGACCGACCGACCGTGAGTAACAGCTGGGCTCACATCTGTCGTCATCATACTGATTGTTCGCCACGGGAGCGCGCGTCACTCAGCTGTGTTTCTCAGTATAAGTGACAAGAGCTGTGGCTTAATATTAGGTCAATAAATAATATTAAGACTAAAAACACACATTTATCTGTCAGTGACTTTATCAGAAGTTAGTCTTCTTTTAACTTTAGTTGTTTTCAGAGACTCACAATAAATACGAATGTTTAAACACCCCAAAGTACTTTTACTAACCAGAAACCTGATGCAGTGCCCTGCATGAGGATAATAAAATGAACTAATTATTATTAAGACAGGGTGAGCCTTTGAAAACGGTTAAAGGGAGACAAACTTCTGCTGAAGTTCTGACAGATCAATGTGTTTTAGTGTTAAAATAGTTTACTTAGACACATTTCATATTGGTAACATTATTTAACATCAGAGGTTGATTTACATCCTGAAACCTGGAGTTAAAATTGATCAGAAACTGATCTGATGTTTTAATTTAACACTGCTCTTCTAGTTTTGTCACTAAACTTTAGCAACTTGTTGATAGGTCTTTAAATGCTTTGGCTGATATTAGTTTATTTACCTATCAGTGTCATTCTGCTCATATTGAAAAACCAAGCTGTTAAAATGAGCTCAGAGCTCGTCTGCTCTCCTGGTTTTTGGGTTTGTGACTCAGGTCTGATGGGTTTTCAGGTCATTTTAACAGGTTTTAATGTTTCTTGTTACACAGCCAACAGCTGATTCAAACAGTGGATCAGAGGGAGTCAAGTTCAGCGGTCCTCACAAACCCAGCCTCTGTCTGAACTCTACAAGTGTCAGGATTCTTCAGCCTCATGTTCAAACTAAAGACAATAAAATCTTCACAGAAAAGTTAAACCTACACACTGTAAGTTAAAAGCAGAATTGGCATCATCGGCTTATGTCAGACATGGAAGCCCCCCCCCCCCCCGGGACCGACAGCTGGGTCATGTATGCTGATTTGGACCTTTGGCATTTTTAATTGACCACCCCTGGTCTAGTGCATGACACAATGAAACTGTGGCTCTAATTCTAAGTCAGCGTTAATCGGATATGCTACATGTGGCAGCTGACACACACGTTAAAGACAACCGTCTACTGTGTCCTGTGATTCCATATGGCACCAGAGCAGCTCGCCCTTTCTTTCATTTGGTGTTTCCTTCACTCTGTCATTCTCCCTTTTATTTATTGTATTTTCTGTTGCCTGTAAGAGCTCCTGAATCCCCCTCCTCCCATGTCGTTCTCTGTATGTTACAGGTCTGTCTCTGGTCTGGGCAAACAATGATGACTATAGTGAATGGGCTTGCTGCTTGGCTGAATAGCTGCTCTTATCTGCAGCGTGCAGGCCACAGGATGGCAGTGGCACATGTGCTGATGACAGCTTCACACTGAACAGAGTCTGGGGCCATTCAGTACCTTTCACTGTACACCTGTCCCCTGCTTAGAGGTCTAGACAAATCCACAATACTTTGATAAGCATTTATTGGTTTGCTTTGAAACTATATACGTCTGTTTTCAGGGCTGAAACTGAGAGATAACATTTGGTACTGTGAAAAAGTATTTGCCTCCTTAAAATTTAATCTGTTTTTGTTTGTTTTCTGTAAAAAAAATCCCTTTGTGTAAATCATGAATAACTGAGATGAACTACATGATTTAAGTGCTACTAGCCACACCCAGGCCTGATTACTACCAGACCTGTAGAATTAAGAAATTGCTTCAGTAAAACCTGTCTGACAACATGAAGCAGGCTACAAGATCTCAAAAAGCAACACATCATGCCCTCAGTCTACAAAAATTAGAGAACAATGAACCCAGAACTGCAGGACACACTTTGATATGGTTAAGGTCTGCAGTCATAAGCCTCATATCCACTATCGGAACTCCGGGGTAATTTCTGTGAGGGGGAAAGTGACCGGGACATTCCTGTGGCTCGGTCCACTCTGCTGTTGTGTTTCCATTACAGCCCCCACCTTTCCGGAACTTTTGTAAGACATCAGCATCGACGTCACTGACAAGCGTAAAGGTGCCAACAGACAAGGAAGTGGAGAATAATAAATAGATCAACGATGGACGAAGAAGCGATGGTTGCGGCGTATTTCTCTGTTTTTATCCACAGTGATGGGAGTGCTGAACAGAAATGGCTAAATGGTAAATGGCTTGTATTCATAGAGTGCTTTCTACAGTGCAGAACACCCCAAAGCGCTGTACAACACAATCAGTCACTCACCCATTCACACTCACATTCACACACTGGTGGTGATAAACTACGTTGTAGTCTCAGCTGCCCTCGGACACTCTGACAGAGGTGGGGACGCCATGCACCAGCACCCTCCAAGTCCCTCTGACCACCACCAGTAGGTAAGCTGGGTGAAGTGTCTTGCCCAAGGACACAACAACAATCTAACCCAGCCAGAGCTGGGGATCGAACCGGCAACCCTCCGGTTACCAGACCGGCCACTCTACCAACTGAGCTAAGGAAGGATGAGTATACTTCATGACGAACTAATCCAACTTCGGAGACACGGTCATTTTGCAAGCTCCGACAACAACACACAGGTAATTTATCTCGGCGCGGTCTGCTTTCATCATTTTCCTTCATCCCACAACCAATCAGCACGAGTTAACCACATTTCCCACTCCGCGAGTCTATCGGGCCGATCCGAGTACCTGCCCCTGATCAGGGACTCCGTTGGCCCCTGAAATGGCCCTGAATACGGCACTCTCAAAATTGCCCGCATAATGGAAACAGTCGCGCGCCTCAAAGTTCCGGTAAAATGACCCCGAAGTTCCAACAGTGGAAACGAGCCTATAATTAAACAATATGAAAGAGAAGTGGGACAATATAGGAACTTTTTGGAAGGTGTGTGTCCTGATAAATCTGAAGTAAAACTAACTCTTCATTTCAGAAACAGAGCAACATACCAACACAGTGATGGTGGTGGGATGGTTTGGGGCTGTTTTGCTGTAATTGATGAAACCACGAATTCATATTTTCTACCAGAAAATCAGGAGAATTTCTAGCCCTCAGATCCATAGCCACAGGAACAAATCCTCAGCATGGGGCAGGTGGTTGGAACAGGAAGTGCTGATTAAAACGAGTTGCACAGATATGGTTTCGGACTAGCCCAAAGTTACCATAGGTCCACCGGGAAGTGGCCAGTTCAGACCGGTTCACATCCACACCCAGGGCATGGTGCTGTCGGTGTGAGCAGCTTAGTGTGGACCTCTGTCCAGCGGGGGGTCCAGACATGCTTCCTTCACCAGGACACAGGTCCTCGCAGAGCAGAACCTCAGTCCGCTGAGCTGGACATGCAGCACTACTTCTGGGGATGCAGTGCTATTTCTGCACCCTTGCTGCATCTCCTTTTGTTTTTTCAAGGCTTCCCAAAAGAGTCAAAAATCCACATTTGCACCATTTGTGGTAAATACATCTTTGAGGTCACCAGGAAGGGGGTGCTACAGCCCCACCTCCCCAGCAGTAAAGCTCAAATTGTCATTGTAAGGACAAGTGCACTTGGATTATGCACTAGGACAGTCATCTAAACATTAAATTAAAACAAATCAATTACTTAGAGTAGCCTAAGTCAAAGTCTGGACTCAAATCTAAATGAAGCGATGCAGCTTGACTTTACTTCAAGTTGTATCAAAGATAAATCAGGTAAAAGTCCTCCACAGTAATGCAAGAGAATCAACATGAGTCAGTTATCACACATTCTCAGTTGTTAGTAAAAATAACTATGCTTAGGAGGCGAATACTTTATCACATACTGTAGGTCCAGGTGGGTTTGGATAGTTTCTCCCCTTCATCTCTTATAGACTATTGTTGAGATTGTCATCAAACCATTTCTGGCCTTAAAGCGATCAGATGAAGTATCAGGATTAGTACTTTCACCAAAAACCTGCCACATTCTATCCGATACATGTCTGCTGCCCCCTGGTGGAGGCAGGTGAAAAGGCACGATTTTATGTCATTACTACAGTAAATGTATATTATAATTACATATTAAAATAAAACAGATTATTACATAGTTGTTATATTAAAATTTGCCAATAATATCACTCCACCTGTGATAGTAAATCTGTAAGGCTTGTTTTTGGCATGCAGACATCATTTCTGATTGTTATACTGTTAGACAGGATATGAGAAAATAAATTAGCCAATAAATGGTTATGAATAAATAGTTTTTGAATACTAGATTATTTGATTATTTCAGGCTTTAAATGGTTAATAAGTTAACTCGTCATTTAAAAACTACGTTTTGTATTTAGTGAGGTTACCTTTGATGATGAAATTAGTTTGCTTATTTTAAACTTTTAGGTGTGAAAAGGAGAACAGAAAACATCAACAACCTTTTCACAGTGCTCTAAGTCAAACACCTCTACCTCTGAAAATTAGTTTGGAGATGTCAGAGATCATCAGCCACCTGCCCACCTCCCACTGCCTTTTGTTGGAGCACTGTTTGTCTTGAGCTGTCCTGAGCCAGACCTGTTTGCTCTTACGGAAGTTAAGAGAGACTGATAAAGTAGGAGAGACACTGAGGAACGAGGAGGTTCTTCATTTGTACAAGATCTCTGGCACTATTCAAGACTGCAAGCTTTGACAAATGGAGGCAATAAAAGGGCGAGGCCTGGCAGGGGCTCAATTAACCACTAGTTGGGTTGGAAGAAGAAGGGGGACACAGACCAGGACCCTCGCCTCTATAGAGCCGGAACAAGTGAACTACAGGGAGGGGGAGGCCAGGCAATTTGTTCAGCTGTCTGTCTGTCTCTCCGGACAGTCCTGACCCGTCTGTGTTCACGTTATGTTTCCACTGAAGGGCAACTTGAAATTTTTCTTTCAGTGATCTTGCAGTGACTTGATTCATTTTAGAAGGAGCAAATAAATGTCTTCACACTATTTAGCACATTTGCATCAAGCCCAGATAACACTTTCCTGACAGAATGTCCACCTTAAAGCACACGCCATTCAATCACAAATCTTCTTCAGCCAAGCGTTCATCATTATGGTGCTCATGCTTGTGCAAACACATCGTTACTTATGCAGAGCCAAAAAGCCAACAGTGCTTATTTAGGGGACAAGTGTCCACAGTCCCTGTAGCTCCGCTATCCATTCCCAGTGACAGTCATTTGTGTACCTTACACTCTCAGCACCAGCAAGCTTCCTCCATTCAAATTCAAATTCAAACCTAGTGGAGGACAATGGTTTGGGATTCGCTGAGAGCAATTAGCAGTGGACTTCTCCAATGTCTGGCCCCAAAGACTTTTAGCCCTGTGGTTCCATCATGCAGAGGCACTGACCCCTTTCAGAATCACGAAAGGGGAAAGAAAAAGAGGGTACTGAAGAAAAGAGAGCTGCCTAGCAACCAAAAGGAGGAGTGGGTTGGCAGAATTAGGATGGTGTGTTGGTTTTCTTCTTTGGATATTACACTAAGGGAGCTTTTACACCAGGACTGTTTGGTCCAAACCAGAGTCAATTTCCTTCTGCTTCATTTGAACTGGTGTGAAAGCTCACTGAACTCTATGAGTCTCTGCTCCCTTTCCACTGAACCCTAGTGCAGTCCCCTCAGCGTGGACTACGAGCAAACTTCTATCCAGAGAACCAGAAGTGATGTCAATACAATGCACTTTTCTTAAATAAAACAAAAGTAGCGTCAGTCCAAAGAAGCAAAGATTACCATCAAAACAAGTGGGAGAAAAAGTGACGCTGGGAGATATGAAGGAGTGAGGACGTGCAGGCACATGATCAGAGGAGTACATGTCGCTACCCACAGGAACATTAAAGGTTTGAACTTGTTTAGTCAGAAGATGTGGAATCAGCTGGTGGATGGACCAGTGTCATATGAACAGTGACAGCAATGTGTCTAGCATTCTCCGCCATCTTTTTCTGCACTGCTGTCTTTGTCTAGCCTGGCAAGCCAGACTCTACATGTGATATGTGGATATATAGTCTGGCCGCACTCCATTCAAATGACTCATTCAAAGGGGCGGGATCAACAGTTGTCAATCAAACTGTCTTCACATGCTACTGGATAGCGCTAGGACCAATCAAAGCCGTTTAGCAACAACCGGAACCAGCTGGTGAACAAAACTTGTACCGTATCCCATCGGCAAAGCAGCCAATACATCCTTTATCAAAATAAAAGACTTAAAGCAGCGATCTGGAGCATTTTTCTATGTATCAAAGTTTTCTAAATGTTCTAAATGATATCTCAGGTCTAAACTATGATCTATGGGTTGAGTTCCACAACATGTCATTCTGATGAAGACCCTCCTTCCTCCCACAGACCCCTTTGCATTCTTTCTGGCTGCCAAACTTTTTCAGCCAAAGAAACAATAAGTTTCCGCATTGTCGGCTTTCTGTCAACATGCACACGCTTCGAGCAAACCTGTATCAGTAGGGGGCGCTTTCGTGCAGGACGCTCCTTTGTTTCTCTGTTTACCTCTCAGCTGTTCATGGAGGAGTCAGAGCTCATTTCTACTAAAAACGTGTCCATTCCCCGACTAATGACATATTTATTTTTATTTTTAAACATTTCTCGTCACAGAATGGCAAGGCTTGCCAATGATACACGTTTATTTTGGACGTGCTAAGGATCAGAAGCAGCAGGGACAGAGAGGACTCGTCAGACCCTCGTACAGCGTGGGAACATGATTTGTGATTAAACCCTACAATGTAATCATAGTTTGAGCAGGAGTTGCACAGTTTATGCGCAGCTTACAGAATGATGTAATGCTCCGCGTGCACGCACTCGTGTGTTGAGGTGTTTTGGGGAGGAGCCGTTGGACACTGGATTAAAAAACTGCTCTCTTGATGAAATAATCCACAATGTGGCTTTAAGTGCCTCTATCTGTTTGCGTCTTAAAGAAAAACTCAAATCTAAATTGTCCAACGTTGATGACAAAGCCGTTTCAAATCCCGCCCACCAAACCATTAGAGCGTTGTGATTGGCCCGGTTTGAGACTGACTGGACCAATCAGTGGGCTGCAGAGGTTTCAATGGAGGGTTTGGCTTGACCAATGTCTGCAGCAAACCTGACGGTCTAGTTCACTAGACTAGTCTTCGTCTCCTGCACAGGGCAACTTGATTGACAGTTCACTGACTCCCCTGGTCATACTGGGCAGCATGTTGTGGAAAAAAATAGGTTTAAACACCAAAGTGCAAACATTACCAGACAGCATTAGTGTTGCTCTATCGTTTTGTGTAGTAAAAGATCCTGGCCAATCCATGGGGTCGGTTTTTTCTTCTCGATTTATTTTTCCTCTCATCATCAGCGCTCGTTTTTCAAGCCCCAAATCGATCTGCTGGTGTAACTGTATGACGTTGACCAGGTGGTCTGGTCTGATGTCAAAAGGGCAGCGCAAAGCAAACCAAGCCAAGGTCTGAACATTTCCTGCATTCCCCACCAAACTGAACCGGGTCCCTCGGACTGTCCTGGTGTGAAAGCACCCGGGGAGCTGGAGTGAGACGGAGAGGCCAGAATCTCACTGAGCTGTGACATATGGATACAGAAAAGTGCAAGAAAATATACAAATTTCACACTTTTGTGAGAAGTTTAATATAAGGTCAGGTATAGGAGCACATGACAGAACTGAGAACAGGTTGTGTCAGTATTGTGACTTCTTGTCAGCGTTTAGACACAAAGTCTATCAATTATCTGTTCATTTGTTCACAATTTGGTCATCAACCACCACCAAAGTCAACTCACATTTTCCCACACTTCCTGTCTGATGACCAGTGATGGCGGTAACGCGCTACTTAGTAACGCCTTACTCTAATATTACATCATTTTTCAATAACGAGTTAAGTCTAATTTATGCTTCTGCGTCGGCTGAGCGAGTGAGAGACGCAGACGCAATGACGTAGGCGTTTTTCCTTCAGACTTCTGCGTTTGCTGCGGGGGGAACAACAGAGGGCGTAGCACTGGGAGCAGTACATTCACATCACTGATACTACTTCCTGGATACGTAGAGAGCAAATTTTAATTGAGCTGTAACAGATTCATGTCAAAGAACAAATGATGTTGTTAAAAAGAATTAAACAGGCGTGAGGGAGACAGCAGCGTCTGTTGAATGTCCGTTCACTGAGGAAGAGGCAGACGACGAGCGAATCTGAAGCTCTAGTTCAACCTGTGAGGGACACTGATGGATTATAGAAATGTTGGTACTTCATCTGCCAGATGTTTCTTGAGCTGATCCAGATCTGCTTCAGCGAGATTTTACTTCTACTACTCTGTTGATACCGGAAATTATCATTGGGCCGACCAATCAGAGGCGTGCGCTCTACGTCTGGTTCGACGGATGTTTAGAAAAGCAAGGTCTACTCCATCCTTCCTCGTCGGGGACTCCACGCAACAGCGCATAATGGCGTTGCGTACATCCGACCCGACGCAGAAGCATAAATTAGGCTTAATCTAACGCGTTACTATTTCCAAACCAGTAATCTGATTGAAGTTACTTTTTTCGAGCTACTGTGCATTACTTTGCATTACTATCTTTGTCCATTTCCTTAGAAAAAATATTTGTTTTTCTCTTGCTCGCTGGGTGAACAGCGTCAGGTGTCACGTCAAGTTTGTAGCCTGAGGAGGCGTCACGTTTTCAGCACTAGGACAGAAGACTCCCATGTACCGTATTTACCTGAATATCCAGGTTTTATTTGTGTAAACTCCTCTGACATAACAGGTGTGTCTTATCTTCAGGGTCTAGACTTTATTAAGGAGTGTGAGACTGAAACGGAGAACTGACAGAGAACCGACCCGAGCAGGAACAGCTGACTGAAGGCTGCTGTCTGACAGCTGAGCAGACTAGCACTAGCATTAGCACTGAATGTAGCCACAGGCAGCTGCATGCTCCTCTAAAGCTGGAACTAGAGAGACGTTTTGATGCATCCTTCACTCGTTGTGACAAAGGCAGCAGCAGAAACACGAGCTGTCAGAGTGATGTGAGATCCTCATGGTCCTAAAACCCATCGCTTCAAAGGAACTAACAGGAGAGTCTGAGAGAACAGAGGTGATCAGAGGAGACATTAAGGATTCCTGTTTCCCACTACGGCTCTGTGACTATTATGAGAGGAAGTTTACAAACGTGTACAGAATTCCTGTGACACAACAGCAAGCCATGTGAACAAGACATTTTGGAAACTCCCTCACAAATGTGCTCACAATTTGTCCTTAACAGTTGCAGCCCAGTGAGATACTGGCTAAACTGTGACTGCAATCAAAACAATATCTATATTAATAAACCACAACAGACGAAGCCATTAAAAACACATTAAGAACTCAAGAACATGTGCTTGTTTTTGATTCGTCATCAAAGGATCTCAATTATCCTCTAAAAGGCTTCCAGTGTCTTAAAAAATACCTTCTGTTACAGTTTCTTCTTGTGTTCAGAAATGCATCGTGACAAAGTGAAAAAAATCAACGCAAATTCTTTGAATTCTGGGAGAAAAAAAGAAATAAAAGGTACAGCCGCCTGTTTTGATATCCCCTTTCTGCGAACAAGAAGTCTGCAAAGGTGAGATAACAATCTTATCTTCACAGATGGCTCACACACACACACACACACACACACACACACAGACGTTGAGATATACAAACACACCACATCAAACACCACAGACTAAGAGCGCATGTTCACCAAAAAAAGAGCAGCAAGACGTGTACACACTGACACCCAAACACAACCACATCCAACGCACAGCTGTCTGCTTTTATTACCGTTTGAAGAGGAAATACTCGTAAAAGAAAACACAGAGAACACGAGATGTAAATAAAAAGAAAACATACAACATTGTGTTGACTGTAAAGCACACAAGAGAAACATGAATTGACACACAGCAGTATGTGGAGGCAACACAACCACTGACATCAACGCGCTTTAAAAGTCAGAGATCAGCAGTTCAGTGGGTGTGAGTGTGTGTTGAAGCGTGTGAGGAGGAAAAGCTGACATGTGTTTCCAAAACTCCTGCTGTGTCTCCAAATGAAGTGTTGATGAATGTTTTCCACCCTCTCTGACTGACAGCGGGTCCGCCCTGCAGCCGGACGCTCGGATGTGGCGTTGATCCAGCAGGAACCCTGGTTCTGATCCGACATGTGGAAACACTGGCCTGGCGTTTCCCTCGGTAACAGCGCGTGTTCAGAAGTCAGCTGGTCTGTTCATCAGACTGAAGCCACACAATCTGTCAGAATCCTTTTGGCTAATGTGGTCAAAGAAACCACACAGATCATATCCAGAAAGCATGACCTACATCTGTTGGTATTTTTAGATTAAATTCCCTTTTTCATAAACCTCGCCTCGCCTTCTTCCGCTTATCCGGGTCACGGGGGCAGCATTCCAAGTCGGGCAGCGCAGGCCATCTTCTCCCCAGCCAAGTCCACCAGCTCCTCAGCTGGGACGCCCAGGCGCTCCAGGGCCAAACCAGAGATATATTTCCTCCAGCTTGTCCTGGGTCGACCTGGGGGCCTCCTGCCGGCAGGACATGCCCAGAACACCTCCCCAGGGAGGCGTCCAGGAGGCATCCTTACCAGATGTCCGAACCACCTCAACTGACTCCTTTCGATATGGAGGAGCAGCGACTCTACTCCGAGTCTTTCATAAACTATTTAATAAATATTATATAAACCTTCAGTTCAATGAGACTTTGTAACGTCAAATTATTTGGTTATTATTATATATTACTTCAAAATTGAGTGTATTGAAGAATTATGAAAATATAAATTAGGTTGGTGTCTGTGAATAATTTTGAACACTAGAACAGGAATGTGATGGAGATGAATCTGTTGTATAGAAGTTGTAATATGAATGAATTGTTGTGATTTTTGTTTGGTAAATAGAGGCAGATAATGTAAGGTGTTTTCTTCTTTCTGCCCCTTTTCCTTCAACCTTGTATTGTTTTTGGTTTATGTATTTTGTGTCTAATACTTTTAATTTATTTTTTAAATGAAATAAATTAATTTTAAAATACAGAATTTGACACATGGGCGTCCTTTATGGTTTTTCTGACCAACAGAGGATGCTGGTCTCACTCCGTCACCTTGAGTGGCGACCCGTCAATAGGGGGCGCTGTGGTGCTGCCCCACCAGTTTCACAGGAAGAGGAGGAAGAAGAAGATTGGAATCACAAAATAGTTTAAAAAGAACATGAAAATTATACTAAACAATCTATCATTATACAATAAGTGCTTGCTGTGTATAATCTGCATTTAGGTCGTGTGATGTACTTCCTGTTTCTTTGGGGTCTTCTGTGCATGCTTCTGCACAAAAATCTTTACCATAGACCTATGCTATAACTGGTGCATGCGCACTGGAACCCACTTCAATACAAAGTATAGGAGGAGAGCCTTGGGGCCTGAAGCATGCGCTGACACCCAGAAGCTCTAAGTAGCTCCTGGAGTTTTTATCATGGAGGAAACTAAATGATATTTATTCAAAGAATCCTTCTTGACAGCTTGTGACGACCCAGCTGGTTGATTCCATATTGTGTCCTGATTTAATCAACTCCATGATGAGTCATTTGGTTTGTTTGGTTCTTTTGTTTTATTAACAATGCGTCTCTTTTTCCATGGCCATGGAAAAAGACTATCGGTCGGCTCCAAAGAGGTTCTGGCAAACCATCCGGCGCCTCAGGGGAGGAAGGCAGCAACTCGCTCACACTGTTTACAGTGGGGACGGGGAGCTGCTGACGTCAACTGGGGCTATAGTCGGACGGTGGAAGGAATACTTTGAGGAGCTCCTCAATCCCACCGACGCGCATTCCGAGGAGGAACCAGAGCTGGGAGACCTGGGGACGGACTGTCCAATCTCTGGGGCAGAAGTCGCTGAGGTAGTCAAACAACTACGCAGCGGCGGAGCCCCAGGGGTGGATGAGATCCGACCTGGGTATCTCAAGGCAATGGATGTTGTAGGTCTGTCGTGGCTGACACGTCTCTGCAACATTGCGTGGTCATCGGGGGCAGTTCCTATGGAGTGGCAAACCGGGGTGGTGGTTCCCATTTTTAAGAAGGGGGACCAGAGGGTGTGTTCCAACTATAGGGGGATCACACTCCTCAGCCTCCCTGGAAAGGTCTACTCCAGGGTACTGGAGAAGAGGTTCCAGTCGATAGCTGAACCTCAGATTGAAGAGGAGCAATGTGGTTTTCGTCCTGGTCGTGGAACTGTGGACCAGCTCTTTACCCTCGCTAGGGTGATGGAGGGGTCATGGGAGTTTGCCCAACCAATCCACATGTGTTTTGTGGATTTGGAGAAGGCTTATGACCGTGTCCCCAGGGGCACCCTGTGGGGGGCGCTCCAGGAGTACGGGGTGGATGGTCTTTTGTTAAGGGCCATTCAGTCCCTGTACCAGAGGAGTGTGAGTCTGGTCCGCATAGCCGGCAGTAAGTCGGACCTGTTCCCAGTGAGGGTTGGACTCCGCCAGGGCTGCCCTTTGTCACCGGTCCTGTTCATAACCTTTATGGACAGGATTTCTAGGCGCAGCCGTGGTGTGGAGGGGGTTGGGTTTGGTGACAGGAGAATCGCGTCTCTGCTTTTTGCGGATGATGTGGTCCTCCTAGCTTCATCGAGCTCTGACCTTCAGCTCTTGCTGGGAAGGTTCGCAGCCGAGTGTGAAGCGGCTGGGATGAGGATCAGCACCTCCAAGTCTGAGGCCATGGTTCTCGACCGGAAAAAGGTGGATTGCCAACTCCGGGTCGGGAGAGAGGTCCTGCCTCAAGTGGAGGAGTTCAAGTATCTCGGGGTCTTGTTCACGAGTGAGGGAAGGAGGGAGCGGGAGATCGACAGGCGGATTGGGGCAGCGTCTGCAGTGATGCGGACGCTGAACCGGTCTGTTGTGGTAAAGAGAGAGCTGAGCCAGAAAGCAAGGCTCTCGATTTACCGGTCGGTCTACGTCCCAATCCTCACCTATGGTCATGAGCTTTGGGTAGTGACCGAAAGAACGAGATCGCGGATACAAGCGGCTGAAATGAGTTTCCTCCGCAGGGTGGCCGGGCTCAGCCTTAGGGATAGGGTAAGAAGCTCGGACATCCGGGAGAGACTCGGAGTAGAGTCGCTGCTCCTCCATATCGAAAGGAGCCAGTTGAGGTGGTTCGGGCATCTGGTAAGGATGCCTCCTGGACGCCTCCCTCGGGAGGTGTTCTGGGCATGTCCTGCCGGCAGGAGGCCCCCAGGTCGACCCAGGACAAGCTGGAGGAAATACATCTTCAGTTTGGCCTGGGAACGCCTGGGCGTCCCAGCTGAGGAGCTGGTGGACTTGGCCGGGGAGAAGGTGGCCTGGGCTGCCCGACTCAGAATGCTGCCCCCGCGACCCGGACCCGGATAAGCGGAGGAAGGCGAGGCGAGGCGAGGCGAACAATGCGTCTCTGAGTTCACCCATTTAAAAACACCTATGAGCTAATGGCTAGGGCTAGCTAGCTCTGTCCTGAGGAGTGATTTTATTCATAAGCAGCGACATGTCATATTGTTATCGTTGTGACTGAATGCTAGAGGAACACTGATACTGTTGATTAAATACTCTGGTTCATGTAGTTTAGCCCGTTTTGAGGAGGTTTTTGTTACTTTTCCCTAAAATGCCAAAGAGGCCTATGGGAGTTTTGTGAGTGGTCTGAAATTGTAATTTTGGTTTATTTTGATGGGACCCATCAGTGGATTTGACTTTATTTTGTTGTTACTTCACTTCATTAGTTGAGCTGATTGTCATGACTTGTCTGAATTGTAACATTAATGATCTGACTGTTAGTTAGAGATGGATTGATGTCTTTGTGGTGTCAGTAGAAAGCTAATTGTGAATATTAAGTTGTGTTTCTGACCTTGTGTAGGTCAGGTTAGTTTTCTCTGAAAGTCTTACTTCTGATGTGACCACATTGTGGTTGTTTTTGAGATTGAGATGACCTTTATTAATTCCTCAGAGGAAATTCAGTTTCAGTACAATATTACAGGATTAGACACACATACATACAGATAGGTAATATTGTACTAGTGGGCACCCTGTGTGGCGCCCCCTTTAAGCAGATAAAGAAGATAACAGGAGGTATGGAGGCGGGGATGATGGAGAAAAAGAGCATGGTCCATATCTCCATGGTCAGTGGAGCGCAGAGACACAGAGCAGGCAGTTAAAGCTTTAACATAACAATCAAACACAATGTTGGTGGGTGGGTGGGTTTTCCTTTGCACCCCACCAAAACAAATGTTCACCAGCCGCCACTGGTCACCTTGCAGCCTTTAGCTAACATTGACAGGAAGCTGAAGTGTGTCAACACTGCTTTATAGGAACACTAGCTGTTATTGTTGCCACCTTATTCTCAAAAAAGACACTGAACAATATGATTTACAAATTGAGAAATTAATTGATAAGATTAAAACCTTCTTTATGTCGTAAACATACGCTTCACTGCATTTCTAATACAGCATGTGTGCTAGGACTGAGCTGACCTGCCATCTGGTCCAGATCCAGACCAGAGTCTGGACTCTGATAAGAGCAGGTCTAAGAGAATAAACACTGACTAAAGCTTCATTTCAACCACTTTTATTTTTCACGGAGTCATTAGAGGAGTCCTGGAACCAAGGAGAGGAGATGTTCTGGTAGAGAGCTTTTGAATGTACTCAGACCCTTCAGGGTGGGGCAGAAACAGATTTTTGTTATTCAGTCTCATTCATCTCAGGTTTTAAACTCAATGTGTTGACTTGCACACAAAATATCCTCAAATACAACCTTCCAAAACGGACTCCATTAAACCCAGGTTCATCTTTCAGAAGAAGGTTTTTCTTGGGAACTTTTATCACATATTCCTAATTCATTTATATCTACATGTTGAATATCTTTCACAGACGCTTAATAAAGTAGACAGATAAGAGTTTGCTAGGTGCAGATAGATCAGTAGCTCCTTCCTCTGCAGATCACACGACTTACTCATGTGTTTTGTGTTGCAGCGAATCAGGCTGCAGTGTGCATGTGTAATACTTTAGTTTTATTGCTTTTCTCCAATTCTCATGGAGTAAATTTACTTTATGCAGATGTTTCCCTCTTTTCTTTAGTCGTCCTGTCATGTCTCCTCTCCTTAGAAAGCAATAAATACTGTTGTCTAAAAGACCTGTTTTCACTTTAGCTGGAGATGTTTATTTAAACTTTGCCATCCCACCATAAGCTGCAAGCATGAGGGGGAGGCACTGATGTTTTCCTTATAGTATATTGTGTCAGTCATTCATGTGTTGTGCATCTTAGCGTGCCTCTGACTGACGGTCCTGGTTCTCCTAAGAGATAAGCCTAAAAAAAGCTCAGCGTCTCCTGTCACAAGATTTTTGAAGAAGCCTCTTCAGCTGCATCTCTGCCCTCCCGTGAGGTCAAACGTGGGTTGCTGCGATTAAAGATGAACTCCTGACACCCACATCCCCCCACCCTAAAAAAAAGAAACCGCTCTTTGTGTCGAGGCACATAGCTGGCACAAAAAGTCCTGGTTTTACGCGATGAGATGCTTCTTCGTCATGACATGATGGAGGCCGTCTCTTTCACGGTTAGCAAGTGGCCTCATTCTCAAAATGTTGTCCTAACGTCACGTCAATGGGAATTGTCCCAGTGCACGGTTAATGTAAAAATAAGATTTGTGTACAAAGAGAATGGAGGTAATTCAGTTTCTGCTAAAAGCATCACTGCATTGTGCAGCTTCTCCACGTTGCTCCCTCCCTTCACTATTTTTCCAAAACAGCTCTAAGCCCACTTGAGAATACTTGAGGTTTGGAAGAGCTGGATTCTGGCAGTGGCTTTAGAAAAAGTTGGACGTCATCCAGAGACAATATTTTTGATAAAAAGAGGACAAACCTTCTAGACTTACAGCATTTCTATTTTTGATTTTCCTCCCAGGAGAACATCACTTTTGAAGTAAAGGCTATTGTATTGCTTTTTGATGAATAAAAGAGAGCACCTTACAAAACGTGTTATATTTTTTAGTTTCATTCAGCCCCTTGTTTTCTGTTCAACGTCTTCTTCTCAGTCCAATATTTACACAACCTTTGCACAACAGAGGTACGGCAAATATTTAGATCCATGTGTTCAAGTCCAGGATCTGATGAGTCCAACTGCAGAAAAATGAATTTATTTTTCATTTGTGACAATCCACCAAACCCTGAAGAAACCATGTCGGCTGAGATTCCTGATAAGAGATCGGTGTGTTTGAGGTCAATGTGGTTTTTTTACTAGAATCAGCAAAACCTGCAGGAAAAAGTGACTTGATTGGTAGCATGTGTTGCTCCAGAACCTGCATGAACATTAATAGTGTTTTCACAGATGCTCAGTTTAGTCATGCTACTCGCATCATTTCACCCCCCATACCTTGACTGATGCTTGCTTTCAATTTGTGTGCAGAAACTGTTTCTCTCCACTTGTCTCTGGGATTGGATGGCGCTTGATTTAGAGGTTTAGGTCTGAAAAAGAAAACTGAAATCTTTGTTTTGTCCACGTTCCGTGAGTTAAACAGGATTAACTCCAAAGACGATGGGGATGTCTTTGATATTTTGACTTTATGAATTATCCAGGTTTATTTTTACATTGCAGAAATCCATATTTGACAGTCTGATTTTGAAGAATGTTGCTAAACATATTTTTGTAAGTTCCTTAAAAAGATTGGTCTGGTTTCTCTGAACCTTTAATGTTAACAAACATGGAGAACCGGTAGTTGCTTTGCAGCTGAACTCCTGCTGGTTTCATCTGATTTTAAATGCTAAAGATTTTTAGACTAGTTGAAAATATCACATGCATCTCCATAGGTCGATTTCACAGCAGAAATTTTGACTTGTAAAATATAACGAGGGCTGCTTTCCACTACAGCAGCTGCAGAATACGCCTGCATCTTTGATTATAACTAATCTGACTTGAAGTAGGTTTAAAAAGTAGAAAATGATGAGTTGTTCTTCCTGAATGCATGACCTCTCCCTGCAGAGTGGAGTCTGATCATGTGACATAAGTGAGCACTCTGACTGGCTAAGGTGCTGCTGCTGTTATTATACTTCTAAGCTAAACTATAACTGATTCCTGTATTAATTTATTATTGATCTAATCCTTTACAGTCCAAATGTGCCTCAGGGGTCACCAGTGACCAATAGCAGGTGTCAGATGACAGTTGTTTGAATCTTAATCAGCTGAGGTTTCAGTTTGTTCTCTTAGGGGTATTTAATGTCTAGATCAGGGATTCCCCTGGGGGTGCGCGAGCTACCACTAGGGGGTGCGCAAGATGAAAACTGTAATGGCGGAAATCTGAAATAATGACACATTTACAGTGTTTTTTTCCCCACTCAGTAAAAATGTGTAAATAAACATGTATACCATTATTGTGTGGAGCTGTGGGACAATATTTGGAGGAACTCTGAGTCTTTTTTCTGTCAATCATGTGAACTCTTTTGAGCAGACCTTTATTTTGAAGGCGACGATAACTTTTACTATTAGTTCCGGGGCAAAGTTGAGGAGCTGCTGGACTGTTTACCTCATCAAATGGATATTATTTATTCAAAGAATCCTTCTTGACAGCTTGTAACAACTCTGCTGATTGATTCCATGTGTGTCCTGATTTAATCAACTCCATGGTGAGTCGTTTTCTTTGTTTTTACTAAAGATGCAGCTCTACTTTCTGCCACCGATGAGCTAATGGCTAACGGAGCTGGGTTTTAATTTAAAAACACTCAGCAGTTAGTAAAGTGAACCGTCAGCTTAAACCAGTGTAGTAACCTCCTGCTGACTTCCAAACATTTGATCAGCACTCCCCCATACACACCCGCCGTCTTTACAAGAGCATCACCTGTAAATGCGAGGGGCATTTACTGACCGTAGGACGCGCGACTCTCACAGTAATCCTTGGTTACATATGATGTAATTATTAAAGTGCCCATGACATCAGTTTCCGTGTTTTCTGACTTATCTATCATGTTGCAATGTTGAGTTCTCACCTTAAACCTGCCAGAAAGTGCAAAAAACGGCGTCCATCTGTCTCCTAGTCCAGCCAGTGAGAAGCTCTTCCAGATTTCAGACCCAGGTTTCAAACAGTTTTTTTCACTCCAGCCCGCTATGAGGTCATAGTGATCCGGACTTGCTTATATGGTCAATTCTCCTCCCACATGCACGTTCACGACAACTGGAGCGAGGCAGTGCCGCCGCCATTGCCCATAGACCATGTAGTGTTTAGTTTCAGTTTTGTTTCTCTTTCACGTGACAACACTGCCCCCTGCTGCAGCAGAAGTGTCAGGCTGCCAAATAAGGAGAAACCCAGCAGAACCGGAAGGCGGTGCATTCTTTTGATCTCTGAGTTGCTCGTTAGGAAATAATTACAGCGTATTTTGAGTTATAATGGTGCAACGCTAATCTAGAGGCATCAAAGATTACACCTGTTTAATATAAAGTTATTTAAATATGGAGTCACAGGCACTTTAACGTGTTGGGACCAACGCGTTATTAAGTAACACGTTACTGTAACTATGTTATTATTGTGGTAACGAGCACGGTAACACGTTAGTCTGCCAAAATCAGGAACGCGTTTCTCGTTACTGGGATTTATAGAGGCTCGTTATTCGTTACTTTGTGTCAGGCGGACCCGGCGCCAGCAGGAAAAAACAGCGGCGGTGTGTGACTTATAATTGGGGGCAGCCGGCGGCGAATCGCACCTGGCTCACCTGAGCGCTCCTCCGTGAAATGCAGCAGGAGGTGAGGAGTACACAGCTGCAACTCTCCTGCTGGCGACGTCAATGTCAACCAGTGTTAGTTTGATTGTCTGTACGGTGGAAACTGTAGAGCTGAGAAAACTTGGCGACCGAGGCGGCTGTAGGCTATCTGATGTTCCTGCTTCATAATTCCACTCGCCATGCTGGTCAGGTGTGGATCAGCTTCGCGCCCGTTCTCCCCCGACCTCTGCGCCTGTTCCGATCCGGCAAAATGGTGAGCTCGGATGGGAGCAAGAGACCCAGGAACCGGGTCTTCGCCTCATCACCTGGCTGATCTGGTTCAGCCCTGTCCTGGTCTGAAGTGGTCGGAAACGCCAGCGGTACCTGAATCACTTTCGCCTCATCTGGAGCTCTCCAATCGTGTCTCATCTTTATCAAACAAAGTTTCAAACTTTCCACCTGACGACACGGCAGATCCACTACAGCTGATCGCACTGCGCTCTCCTGTCTGAGCGGCGTCTCATCCGCCGGGTGAGGCTGCGCCATCCGAACACAGCAGGTGGTAAAAGCTTCATCGGACCGCTGCAGGCTGCTTTTGGAGGACTTGTTAAAGTTGGAGCTTTAGCAGCTAGCATCCTGTATGTAGTATGTTTTTGGACCATGAGAAGGTGAAACCACTTGATTTAACAAAAACAGAGATAAAGAGTCGGAGTTCGTCATAGGTTTTTTGGACGTAGGTGTGCTGTCCATGGTTCTGAAATGCCGTGTGGTCAGCACCTCTCTGTTCTGAAACTAGCCTCAGGTCAAAGTTTAGTGGAAAGATCTTCTGAGGAGATTGAACTCATCAGCCATGAGAAAACAGCAGCTCTACTGAATAAAGGTAGGATGGATTAAAGTTAAATATATAAGTTGATTTAAGGACTATCCTGTTGTTTTGATAGCAAAACTTTAGTTTGATGCAAGTTGAAATGAGTTAAGAGTGATAACTGTTGAAGTGCAGGTCTATTTGATGCCGAGTCGTCACAAAGACGGAATGAAAAAGTGTAACTGATGTATTGATCGCCTCTGAAAGATCCGGGCTGGACACCAGTGATTTACATCACTGTATGAAGCTCACAGCCATCAGCTGAGAAGCTGTGCAGCTCAGGATCCCAATATGGCGACGTCCTCAAAAACAATTTATTAGACGACATGTGCAGCTCATCTGCAGCCTGGAGTTACAAGTCTTCATCTTCTTACTCGAAAGGTGGGATTTCTGAGTTCCTAGTACAATTGAACGTAGCAGGACTTTTTTTAATTTATAACTAAGTTACTTTCCCTAGTAACTAGTTACTTTGAAAGTAACGAGTAACTTAAAGTAACTGAGTTACTTTTTAAAGAAGTAAATTGGAATGTAACTAAGTTTCTTATTTAAAGTAACTTACCCAACACTGATTATTAAACACTCAAAAGTATCAAAAATGTGTAACATTAATGATTCGTAGGTACCAGGAATTTGTTCAAATGTCAAAGGTCTCCATCCGGGGATTGGGGGTGTGTGAACACGGCTGGGACATAGAAGGGGGGCGCGGCAAAAAAAGTTTGGGAACCGCTGCTGTAGATAATATGTATCCTGATTTTCTGGGTTTGGTTTCACTTCTCTGAGGCCCTTTGCACACTAACTGATATTTCTGCTAATTTAATTCACATAAAAATGCACATTATTAAAGAATATATTTACTGTGATGCTTTGAATGTTAGAAACCAGAACAATGGAGCCATCTGACTGGCTTAGTCCGGACATGGACATCAACCCCAACAATATTTCTACCTAATAATGTGAAATTAATCATTTAGTTTATCTGTATGGAGATGTGTTTGTCATAAAAAAATGAATCTGATGCAGTCTGGGTTATGAAGGGTTGATTTAATCATCTTAAACAAAATTCAAAAATAGTCATTAGTGAGTTAGATGAACATTTCGCCATCTTTGGCAACAGAAGCTCAAACAGCAGTAGAGGCAGCAGGTGTGAACGCCTCTGGGGGTGTCAGGCAAGTTCAGACACACACACACACACACACACACACACACACACACACACACACACACACACACACACACACATCACTACAATTAAACTTGTTGGCTCGCTCAGATTCCCCACCCATTTTTCTCACTTACAACTTGGACTTTATCAAACTCACCCTGAGGCCTTTTCTCTCACCAAACCAGGTGGCTCATTGGAACATTTAAACAAAAGAAAAAAACTTTATGTTAAATAGGAACACAGCCACCCCTCCTGAACACACAACTCATCACTTTTGCCAGAATGGAGGCCTGCCCAGCCCAGCTGTGGCTCTCGTCTTTACCATCTAATAACCGTGACCTTCACGCTCTCCCTGTCAGACCTTTATTACCGCCTGCCACAAGGAGAGAGAACAGAGAGGGAGAAAGGCAATAAAAGGCCACAGATGGGTGTGGGACGACACAGCTGACGAGCAGAGTAACAGAGCGCTTTTCACATACCGACATCGTTGATGATGCCTTCAATGACCTGAGGCTGGCTGACAGACGTCTGAGCCTTCAGCGATGCAGAATGTCAGCTAATGAGTTTGCAGTCAGACTCTGCAAACTTTAAATGAAGGATGTTGTGCAGCCCAGTGGTTCTGTGTGTGCTTAACCCTTTATAAGGCAAGTGACCATACTTATTTATGTGCTTTAATTTGACATTTGCAGCCTAAACCTGCAACTTTTACAAAAAAGTTTTTAAAAAATTTAAGTAAGAAAATAAAATCCTCTTTTGTCAAATGTTCAAGTTTTTCAGTGAGCCCTCTTTAAAGATTTAAGAGTGTGTGTGTGCATGCATGTGCACGTGCATGTGTGTGTGTTCAACAGGCTTTCAGCTCTACATCCTAAACCAACATGCACCCAACCATCGCTGACAGACTAAAAATAATATCTAGGTTACAATGCTTTGCCAAGCCCCAAACACAACAAAGACTCAGGAAGCAGTCTGTTTTAGCACGTTGCCATGGTGACTGGCCACATGAGCAAGTCAGATAGGGGTGAGTGGTCAAACTTGAAGTCAGGCTGAGTTGTCTCCTTGACTATAATAGGCCTAAAATACAACTTTCATTTAGCTAGCCAAGGCCGCGTAGAAGATAACAAACTTCAGCTCACAGGTCATGAAGAGGGCACATCTTTAAAAACCAGCTGATAAGAGTCACAAAGTTAGTAGGTTTCAAACCGTGAAGCTATTTAAAGTGTAAAACATGACAACATTCAAGTTAATTCCACAGAGATGCTATCAGTCTGGGCTGACTCCCGTTTGTCTGCAGCTCTGTTGAAGAGAGATGGATAACCATCGATCTAACTCATGCTCAGGGCAGCAGAGGTCAGCTGGTGATAATCCATCCTGCAGAGTCAACAAACAAACTGACATTGAAGAGTCTTTTACAATCATCATTTTTCATTAAGCGCCAGTTAATTCTTTAGGAATTAATTACTCCTATTGGAATGTTGTTCTCTCATCAGTTACATGCACTGCATTAGCTAAAGTCAGCGACTTCATTAGATGTAAAATGATCTCAAACTCTGTCCTCACTCAGGTCTGGATCTTTTACTAGATATCACAGATGTACGTGACAAAAAACAACATTGTGCAGCACAGATTTACACAGATATCTGAAGCCTTTGACACTGTAAATCATGTTTCGTTGATATAGAGATTTCACAGCAGTGGCCTTTCTAAGCACTCAGTAAGCAAGCTGCTTTGAAAGCTACGAGCACAACAAAGACTGCAGGTCATACGGAAGCTGAGATCACTGTCTGTTGCTCCCATCTCGTCCTGCTGCTCTACAGAAGCATAGTTCAACCCATTTTACTTTACTGCTCTCCAGGTTTCTTCAATCTACTACCTGTCACCAACAGGAACAAACTCACATCCAGGAGAAATAACCTTCCCACTCCCAAGCTGACTGATACAAATCCCACAGCCACTACACGCCTGGCACGCACCACAGCAAATAGTCCTGACCACCCTTTGAATCGGTTCTTCGTTCTACCATCTGGCCGAAGATACAGAACCTTAGAATAGAAAAAAGTCCACTTCAAGAACAGCTTTGTCCCTACAGCTATCGTCTCACTCAACAGAACCCTGTCATGATCATTGATCCCTGGGAGCGATTTGTCAGACAGAAAGCAGGGACCAGTGAGAGGAGCATAGAGGCCTACCCCCCCCAATTGATTTATTTGCTGGTGTAAATGGGGCAGAACATATAGAAGATTTTCTTCTTTCTGCTCCTTTTCATTTAAGTATTATAAGTTGTATTTGTTTGATAACGTCATGTTTATTTTATGAAAAATGAAATAAATTTTATAAATAAAACACAGCATCTACACCAACCTCAGCAGAATCAGGCTTTGAACCTGGTAAAGGCTCATTTAGTGTTTTATAACTGGTTTTAAAGGCAGAGAAAACGAAACTTTTAAAACTCCAAACCCAAAGATCAAGTCCAGTAATCAATCTCTACTTAGGTTAAGAAATAAAGACTAATCTTGTAAGAAATGACAGAATAAATCCCATTATCACACAACTTCTCTACCAGTACAGTAGTAACTCCATTTTCATTGGCTGACAGTGCAGACCAGTAGGGACGTCTCTGAGACGGGAACTATGTGAAAAGCGTAGCAGCTGACAGAGAGCACGTCCACTGGATGTCCCGTCAGTGGTTCCTACCTAAACACATACATCAAATATTTTTATACTTCATACGTGTTGAAAAGCAGAGAAAGATGATGGACATGAACTTGACTGGTGGCGACGCCCACTCCCCAAAGCATTTATGATGCCTGACAGGAATCCAGGGGCCTGAATGTGCTTCTCTGTACAAAAGCACACAGTCCCCTATAAATACAGAAAAAATGCTTTTATAAAAATATTAATCATTAGGATTGTAACAATTCATAAACACGGTACGAACAGCATTTTAAATTACAGTTTTAGAAATACAATCAGATTTTATCGAATAAAAAACAACAGACCTTAAATAACCAATCATAAGAATGTGTTTTATGATGATAATGTGAGATAGAGAAGAGCAGAATATGTGGAGAAGAGATGTATAATAATAATAATAAACCTTCATCACACTTCTGCATCTCTTCACCAGGAACTGAAGAAAGAGAAGAAACCCTCTGGAGGTGGAAGCTGTGGGAGGTTTGAGTCAAAAACATCCATGACTCAACCTCCACTAAGTTCAGACAAACACTGTACTAAGATATGAATGAATCTGGGTAATATATGAGAAGACACCACTTTGGTTCTGAAGACCAAACAGCAGAAGGTCATGTTCCTCTGAACTACTGAGGTTTCCTTTTAAAGCCTGGAGACGATGAAGAACAATCAAATAGACAGAGGATGTGGATCAGGAGCTCACACAGGTGACACTCAAGGCACATAAATATTCATTATTTAATCATTAATAGCTAAAGACATTCTGGGAATTTCACTTCAAATACAACGTTCAGAGGGAAGCAGTAAATGAAGATATTCTGGTTTCATTCTGGAGAAATTGTTGAACAGGTTTGACAGGCTAACAGCTCCTCTGAACATTTCACAAAGTCTTCTTTAAAACACTTGTTCATGTAAAAGATTTTTTCTTCCCTGACTCTTTCACATCACCAATAATAAAACACGAACAGGTGACTGCTGCTGTTTCAGCGTCAACAACAAAGAAATCAGTTAAAAACGGCGTGGTTCGACACTGAAGGGGATGTAAAAGAAATGTTTGAGATTGAAGTTAAAAACACATCATTCTCTATGTCTATAGTGGTGACTTTACACCGTACAGATGTGTTTCCAGTGCCTGGCTAAAGGTCTATAAGCTGACAAGGCAGCAAGACAAAAAGATGGCACTGAAAACCAAGAGCATGTAGCAGATCTGTCAATGAGGTGAAGAAACTCCGTGCATTTACATGCACACCAGAAAACACCAGAAAACCAAACTACTGCCTTAAATCGACTGAGGTCGGGTTTTTTAAATGCATGTGAACACGTTAGTCTGGCTGAAGTCAAACTGGATCTAATCGAGTCTTCAGAACATTAGATACACAGGAACAACTCAAACCTCTAGAAATAAAACAAATAGACAGTGAAGTTTAACTGGAAAGAAAAGACATCACTGTACAGTAAAAAGAATCTACTTGGATGTTGTCAGGAAGTTAATCCAGCTTCCTCTTAGAGGAAAAAAGCCTCTTGCAGTGAGCTAAGTGTCAGCAGCTTGGGCCTGGAAAGCACACTCTCCTCCAGGTGGAGAGTTGAGCCAAGGTTGAGCCTGACTGAAACCAAACAGGTTGGAACACATGGTCTCTTTTTAATGGTTCCGTGCAGCTGCAGAGAAAAAGATTTCATTTGGCAAAATTCAGAGAGAAGAATTCCCAATGGCAGAACAGAGCTGTCCGCTAAGACCTCCTCCTCTATAGCTGAACATAAGGGAAAAGGAACATTTACAATTATTTATTCATAAGATTATATCAGCTCTTGGCATATATTTACTCAGAATACACAAATATTAAATTGGATGTGTAAACTAAACAGACTATTAGGAAAGCTGGATTTTGTCTGTGCTGATGCTGAATCCGGTCAGCTAGGTGAGGAAGATGGTCAACAAGCCAGTGAGTCAGGCGGGGCTGGAGGCAGGGGCTCCTCAGCGAGCGGTGCAGCTGTGCTACTGACAGATCTGTGCAGGGCAGCGTGCAGCCGGTCTCTCCAGACCCTGGCACATCAAAGCTCCCGGCCCCATAGCCAGCCCCCCTGGAACTCTCCGGTCGCTCACTTCAAAAGGCTTCTAGGAGCATCGCAGATTCCCATCAAAGGGCCTGGAAGTAGCGCTCACCCACACAAGCAAGCCATCCAAGAAGATATGATTAAAAGCATATTATTGGGGAAAGGTGGGAGGACAGAGGAGAGGTTTAGCAGGCATGGAGAGTGATAATCTTTTTAAAGATAATGCAGCTTGGCCTTGTTTTTAAGGGCATCAAAGCAAAGAAAGATGACAGAACTTGACAAGGCTGCAGCGCCGCTCCTCTGACAAATAATCTCTCCTTCTTTTCAAAAATGCTTACTCTGTTTCTTTCCCTTTCTCCCCCTCCCTCACTAAACTCTTTCACCCTCCGAGGTCACGTCTCAGGTCATTTAATATAAGCCACTGGTTACACAGCCAATTCACACCTGAAATTGCTCGTCAGTTGCAGCAAGTGGCCCTGAATGGTGGCATTGTTGTCCCTATGGGTAGGTGGGGGGGCTCAGACCAGCCAGTGGCCACAATGGGATCCTTAAAGCCTGGAATGATTTGACTAAACGCATGGGATTTGTGAGTACGGATTATCACCGTTCAGCCACACAACCGACCAGCGAACCAATCAACCCCCCACCAGTCCTCCCAGTTAAAGCAGCATTGTTTTCGCAGGAGGCTGCAACTGTGTCAGGCTGAGTTCGAAGTTGAACTGTGGTACAACACCAGCTGGTGCACACTCTTCACTGCGCTCATGCAACATGGGTTATCGGTTTTCAGGCTCCATTAATCTTCTGAAGCTTTTTTGTGTCATATTTTCTCGGTTTGCTTTGCACACGTGACGCTATCAGAGAGCCTCTCTCCGAGACGTGCATCTCAATTTCCATATGTTCCTCTCACCCAGAGGCCCCATGCAGCATGTTATTGTTGTCCTAAAGTGTTGAGTGGCAAGGCTGGTGCTGCCAGGGTGTTGTGCTGCTTCCATTCTCCCTCCTCACTCTAGCATATGTCCAAAACGTCAAAGAAATGTTTTATGGACTGTTGAGAAATCACTCTCCTGCACAAGTCACCCAGTGTTCTGCCATCCACCAGGGGAGGGAGTGGAGAAGATAAGGGGTTTATATTCTTTAGGGGTGGAGAGAAAAGAATGGAGGGGGCAGCCGGCCTTTGGAAGAGCTTACGGCCCAGTGTGTCGAATTAAACAGAATGCCCAGACAGAATTAGTTCCAAGGCAGACTGGGTCCCATTCTATGAAACTCAACCATTAGACGGATTAAACGTAATAACTCAGCCTGTGCTGCTGCAGCTGCATTATGGTTACCCCCACACCCGCGGGCTGGGGGTGGGGGGTCAGGGCTGAGTGTGTGGGATTTATGCTCACATATGAAAAGTGACAACCTGGAGAGAGAATGCAATAAACGTTGGGAAGGAGGGATAAACACACCACTAAAGTCTAGGAACTTCAGCTCCTCATTCACTGAAGGCAGTGTTTAGACGTGCTGTTGAGATTTGGGTGGTGTGTTGTGATTTGATGTGGCAAACTGCTGATATGAAGACCAAACTTGGTGATTTTTCAAGCAAAAAAGTGTTACACAAAAGGCTGAATTTCAAAGAAGGACGTCAGGCTCCAGGAGCTGGAGATGAAGAAGCCTTTTCTTTGCAGTCTTGTGGCGCAACGGCCGACAAAAAGCAACATCTCTTCAGGTTCATTTGGTACAGCTGACGTCTGAGTCGTCTGTCTGACTGATTGACTTACTGACTGGCTGGTTTGGGCTTCTGGACTGAGGGGCCGATTGCAGCCCCAGCTCACCCACCATGCACCTGTGTGTAAAAGGCCCTTTGTCAACGAGGCCTAATTTGATCTGACGCTCCGACACATGTGGAACAGCTCAGCAGCTCCACGCGCTCAGGTCTTTACACCGTTTCAGGAAAAAGAGACAACAGAGAAACACGACACTGGAGAGGAAAGTGTTTGCTAAGAGAAAGTGACACAACTTACAGATATTTTTGGTTCATCTCAGACAAACTCGGGTGTATACTTTAATCAGCTGTTTTCTTGCAGTTTAGATGTTTAAAGAAAAATAAAACACCAAAAAACCCAACCGTTACTAAAAATGCAAACACTAGAAGTAGAAATCAGCTCCGCTCTATGAAGCCTTTCTTCTCATCGTGGCCCCCTCAGTGTCTGAGGTGAAACAGAGCTGCAGAAGTCAGAGATAGTCCAGATCCACAGGCTGACTGCACTCAAAGCGAGGAGGGATCAGGACCGCTGTCACATTCACAAACAGGTAAGTCAATCTGAGTTGTTGCAACCAGACCTGGTGGTTCTCAGCTGCTCGTAAGAAACACAGCGTTCAGTTAAAGAGCGCCGATGGAAATGCGATCTAATTTCACAGACCTGCACATCGATTCAACAGCGTGTTTGTTTCTGTGTGAGCACCTTTCATCCAGGACTCAGAGTAGCTTTAATGAGATAAAAACAGCATCTCACAGAGTATAGAATTAGATGCTGGGTGTTTCCCTTCCCTCCCATTTCACTTGTACCTCTGTTTCTCTCTCTTTCCAACCCCCGCCCCTTCTTACTACCTTTTGCCCCCCCTCCCATGGGTCAACCCAGTTCTGGACCTCTCCTGTGTATTTAAAGTAATTACTCATGGCAGTCAAGGTGTCTGCGTAAGGGCCTGTCATAAGCAATCCACTGGCATGAGTAGCAGCCTTGTGCACGGACCTAATCCAGTCAAAAGCCAAACCAAGCCAAATGGACAGTTTGGAGAAGGGTGGGGGTGAGTAGAGGGGGGTGTTGGGGGGAGGGGGGGGGGGTTGACTGTAACCTAAAAATGAGGTTAGAACAGGTTTCATTTAGCAGAGCTGCTCTTTTTCTTATGCACTAAGTGATGGTTTTGTTCTAAATAACATACTTTAGACATGGATACGGTGTAAATTATACAACAGCTTTAAGATGCTCCTCCATGAGAAAATCAAGTCAGTCTCTCAGTGGGCTGCAACGGTCGTAGAAGTGTCTCAGAAAGGATCTCAAAGTCATTGCATGAGTTGCAGGGCCTCGCTCCCGTCTTGCTAAAATTTAAAGTGATAATATGCAACTTTTTCATATTTTTAAATCTTCTCCTTCAGCCAGTCTGTGCTAATCTGACTCTTTACAGAGTTAATGAAAAGTCACTTAGCCCCATCTGGTGGTTAGATCCAGAATACCACGATTGCAAGATCTCCGTCGCCGTCACGGTACCCAGGAAGTCACGTGTCTCACGAGGGTTAGGCTAACCCAAAGTGGCTAGCTGTTATGCTAGCGCTGGAGTGTTTTTAGCTCATGATTCCTGATTTTTCCCATCTCTCCCTGCTTGAACACAGCTGATTTCTTTGAAGGAGTAAATAACCGCTCCTGTAGAAAGCTATGAAGGCTGAGGAGACATTTCAACAGGTAGATTTAGGCGTTTAGAAGCTGAAACAATATGCTAACTTGTGTAATGCAGTGATTTAAAACGGACACCAGAGGGAGCCCAAAACAAGCAAAACTGCATATTATCACTTTAAAACAAAAATTTGCAAGACGATTTATTTCCTCAAATGATCCTAAAATGTCTTCGCGTGTCTGGAACAAAGTTCGGTTCTGTGAGAGAAAAAGTGTGAGAAATGTGAAACAACGTTGGGAGGGAATGGAGAGCAACTTCAGAAGACAATTAGAAAAAATAGCAAAACATAAATAAGACTGTGACTAAATTGCAACATGAGCACTGTCACAACCTTTGTATTTTGTGTGTATGCTGGTTTATAACCAGTTGTTTTTTTAATGATAGGACACATTTCTATTTGACAGTGTAAGGATCATGTGTCAGAATTCCTCACCCACCAACCCAGCTTTGCTCCAAGAGGCCGGCGGACAGACAGGAACTAAGGGGCAGCGACCGAACGTCGACCTGCTCTGTGGCATGGCGGCTCAGGTCAGACACCGCAATAAGAGCTGGAGCCCCTCCAGCCAGACTCCAGGTCCCAAGTGTTTGGGAAACAGGCCCATCAACGTCAAAGCCTTTTATTGCTTTGGCTTCCTATTGCTTTTCCTCGTCTGGGGGGGGGGGGGGGGGGGGGGGGGGGCATGAATCTCCTCCCAACAAGAACAAGATGGGTTCATCTTTCATCCGTCATAACCTCAGCAATTAGGTAAGCACACATGAGGAGTGGCTCAGTATTAAAAGAAAAAGGTCAGGGGTCGCTTTAAGTGGGCTGAGGTCTTCTGATGCTACAAAAACAGAATCACAGAGAGGTTTCCTGTTAGGCTTCAAACAAACTGTCTGTGTGCATGACGTCGAGTCAGCCAGAAAGAGGAAAGGAGAAAAAACTCACTTTAAATTACACCTTAAAATAATCTCTCAAATTCAGAATGTAACAAAACAAATGCTGATTCATTTCATCACTGTCAGGAAAACCTTTCATCTACTAAATGTAACCATTCAGCTTGATGTTTTACGTGTTTCTGTTACAGATAAAACCCTGATCGTCACAAGTCTACGAGCTCTTCTTTAAAACTCCTTCATAAAACCACTGATAGATGTGAAAGATGATTTATACAAAAACATGATAATTATGGAAAACTGAGATAAAAGGTCTTAGCTTAACAATGATGAAGCTTAGGAAGCAGAAAACCAGGGATCAAAATCAGATTTTTAACTTGTGACCGGCCGTCTAACACTCAGGGATCCTGATTTTCACCGTCAGTGAATGCACCACTGCTAGATTCTCAAATATCCATATTTTGTTTTAGTCCGTGAATGCACCACAACAAGCAGCTGACGTGCTTCAGTAATGGTCTGTCTTCTCACTGAGAGAAGAGGAAAAGACGTTTATAAAATAAACGTCTCAAACCTCTGGGTGCTGATTTTACTGCTCAACTTCAAATCAACAGCTTTTCATACCAGATGCAACCAAATCAGGCGACATGTTTAGGCTCAATTAAAGAGAAAATGAGTATTACCGGTAATAATGTCTCAAACTGAAGGAAGTATGAAAATATAAATCAAGATTGTGTCTGTGACTTAAGTGGGAAGAACAGGAATATGATGGAAATCATTTGGCTTTGTAAAAATATCAGATGTTTTTATTCTCTCTGCTTCTTTACATTCGTTTAGCTTTGTTTTTTGATTTGTAAATCATGTTTGTTCTTTTGTTGTTGAAAATAAATAAATAAATAAATAAATAAATAAATAAATAAATAAATAAATAAATAAATAAATAAATAAATAAATAAATAAATAAATAAAATGTGACTTGGAATAAAATCTAAATAAATAAATCTGAAAGCTCTAACTATGATTCATTAATAATTAAATTATATTTTACTAGATGTTATTTTGGGTCTTGTAGAAATAGAATAACATAATAAATAAAAAGTTATGTCAGAAGATTGTTCCTTATGGCACTGTTTTAACTGTATTGGTGTTTTAAAGATAAAACAATCAGACTGATGATCTGAGGTCTGGTTTTACACTGTAATCATTATTCCTGTGAATCGTGTCTGATAATCCAGAGTAATATTTATAGGTTTATAGCAGCATGTTGCTGCTTCCCACTGCCAACATGTCATTATGAACAAATAGAATTTCTGATTTAATTAAAAACATGACTAATATTTAGATAATTCACAAAATGGCCTGGAAAACAGATCCTTCTAGAATAAAGCTAAACTCAGTAGAATTTGACTTCATGTTTTGATGTCGTAGCATCAGTAAAGGTCTGAAGTCTTAGGTCATGTCGGTTAATATGATTTAGTAACGCCTTCCTTTTGGTAGGACTGGTGTTTTCTAGAACAACAAACAGAAAGTAGAAGACATAAAGAAACGGGGCTCTTGATGTGTGAGTGAGTGGGGTCCCAGCGGGGTCCCAGATGAAGTGGACGGGCTCCTGGAAGGCCAGGCCGACCAAAACAACACACACAGCTCTCACAACATTCCTTCCTCTCCCTCCGTCTCTAACAGGAGGAAAACACACACACACACACACACACACACACACACACACACACACACTGCATCACTCAAACATTTTCCTTGGCCCTCTCAGTACACTTAAATGTTTGGTTTTTTGTACAAAAGACAAACTATGACAGCGTTTTGCTTCATTTGAATACGTGTGGAAATTACAACTGGCTGTGTGAGGCGATTCTTGAACACAAGGCTATTTTTCTTTGAATAACATTCCTCCAGTTATTTCCTTTAAAAAAGACCTGCCTGAGAAATGGTTTCCATGGAGATGATTGATCAGACTGTACCCAGTCCACTGTGTGAGTCAGAGGACGTGTACTGTAAAAAAACTATTCAGGAGAGAAAAATAAATCCAAAACATCCCTGTGTGTGTGTGTGTGTGTGTGTGTGTGTGTGTGTTTGTGTGTGTTTGTGTGTGTTTGTGTGTGTTTGTGTGTGTTTGTGTGCGTGCGTGCGTGCGTGCGTGCGTGCGTGCGTGCGTGCGTGCGTGCGTGTGTGTGTGTGTGTGTGTGTGTGTGCTTGTCGTTGAGCTGTCCTGAACCCACAGAGCCAAACTGCCGCAGGAAGAATCTGTGCTCCTGTGTACTACAATATCCTGTTTGCCCTCAAACTGCATGCTCTCCCCCTTCTCACACACACACACACACACACACACACACACACACACACACACACGCACGCACGCACGCACCTCCTCATGCACTGCAGTCAAGCCCCAGACTAAAAACACTTTTTTTCCATTGCTTTGCAGCACATACTGGAATAGATCGGCTGTGCAGATCAAGCATTGTTGCCTCAATGAACCTTTAATCTGATACACTGGAAGTGCAGAGGCGAGTGTGTGGGAGTGTGTGTGTGTGTGTGTGTAGTTTTTACTCCATAACACCTTGTTGCAATCACCAGTCAGCCAAAAAGGAAAAAAGGAATGTGGATTACTGATAGTGATGTTTTAGTCTTATGCTTTTATTCCTTTTATTCTTTTTACCCGTTTACTTTTTTACTATTTTATACTATGGACCGTACTGTGTCTGGATTAAAGTTGATGATGATAGGAAAGGATGGAGTGTCGTATGAATGTGTGAAGGGGTGTGTGTCCATGTGCAGCTAGCTAATCTTCTACTGTCTTTCCAAATAATAAAAGTGGTTAAAAGAACAACTAAATCCATTTATTTAAGTGCTTCTATCCAGTTCACCAGTTCATCAGACAGCCCTCCTTCTGACATGCAGTCAGAACAAAAGAAGAGGAGACAAAGTAAAAAGATCTGCTTCCCGTAAGCAGTCAATAAGGATCTGAAAAAAAGAAGAGGAGGAAAGAAATGCTTGGCCCAAAGGCAGATACCTCACTTCCCAACAGAGTGCAGAGCTCTTCCTGAAACAGACAACTGGTAATACTCATACTGAGTCCAAAGAAAGGAGCAGAAGGAGAGGGAAGGACGGGGGGCAAGACTCGAACTGCACATGGAAGAAAATATGTAATTACTACAGCAACAATACATGATCCATCAGAAAACACACCAATATTTAACATCTAAAAAGCAATCACACACACGCACACGCACACACACACACACACACTGCAGCAGGAACTCTGGCAGGTTATGGAAAGTTTGATCAAATGATCTTTATTTCCATCTTCCAGATGCAGAATGTGGAGGCAGAGAACAAAGACAGGATCATGACTGGTGGTAAAAGGTCACCTGACCACTGACATCCAAAGAAATCAATAAAACCATAAAGGAATGACCTGCAGGGTAGGGTGGCGGTCACCTCACACCTCACCGCTAGAAGGTCTCAGAGAATCAGTGAGTAAACAGATGGAATAAAAACACTGCTTTACTCTCACTGAGCCAGAAACTAAAGACAAAAACCTGAAACACAAACTGCTTGGCGTTAATGTGCACGACAGAAAGGATGCTGCAACAGCACCACCTGCTGGTCACTCAGGAGAATGCATTTCCTCCACTCACTGATAGTACCTTACTTAACTTATTGTGTAGAAACCTGGGGATCAGTATACAAAACCCACAGACAACCTCTGTTTATTTTACAAAAAGAGCATTGAGAATTATTAATAATAATCATAGTAGAGATCCCTCGAATCCATTATTCATTCAATATAAAATACTGAAGTTTCATGACTTGGTGGATTGGAAAATATTACAAAAAATGTATAAAGCAAATACAAATACTTTACCAACAAATATTCAAAAAATGTTTGTAAAGAGAATAAGTGTGTACATGTTAAAAGGAACTGATGTCTTTAAAAGGTTCAGATTTAGAACAACAGTTAGGGAACGTTGTGTTTCTGTAAAGGGTGTGAAACTGTGGAACGACCTCAACAGGGAAATGAAACGAGCAAAATCACTAAATATATTTAAAATATGCATCAAATCTAGTTTAATATGTAATTATCAGAATGTAAAATAATTGTGTTTTATTTGTTTTTGATCAAATGTGTAAATGAGAGCAGGATGGTGTTGCATCTGTGTGTCTGAAAACTCAAAGTAAGAATGTATTTTATTTTTTGTGTCAAAAGGGGCAGAAATGATAAGATTATTTCTTCTATCTGTTCCTTTTCATTCTAATTTAATGTAATGTACATTTTGATTTATTTTTTTATTTTTTTGAATGAAATAAACCTTTTTAAAAAAAAAAAGCTGAGACTGAAATTTGACCTTTGTACTTTGAGATGGGATAAGTGGTTATTGATAACTGGATATGGATAATGACTACTGGCCTTCAAAATATTTCTGTTAAATCTGGTTGCCCCCAGGCAAATAAATGTTATCATTATGTTTGCTTACACCCTATGTGACTATGACTATGTTTGACATCATACACTGGCTGTACTTGTTCTGTTTGTTTTAATTTTCTGCACAAAATCGTTAATAAACATAAAGTGTTCAAAAAAAGGTACCAACATGTTGTAGAGGACTGCACTGCACTACAAGCTTATTCACGCATATGAAAAAGAAGAAGCATGAAAAACCTTAAATATGTCACCAACTTGATTTCACTGTGTGGAGTCACAAGGCAACCTCTAATCCAACTTCAATTTAAACAAAGTCTTGGAGAAATGATGAAAGTTTCCTGCATTTTGTCCAGGTTTTTAGAGGGTAAAGCTGGGAGGAGCATCCTGCTCTTAAAGCTGCACTCAGCACGTTGGTACACAATGGAGCTTTTAACGCTTTTCTTCATGCCTCTTAACAACGTTCTAACATATAGCTATAAATATATTGTGGAGATAAAAAAACTAAAGAAATCAATAAAGTGGTTGTCCCACAGGTCTCTAAAAACTTCAGCCAATCCAATCGTTGGGACCGAACGATACCAGAGGGTTTATCATCAGTGGAGGAATATGTTGTGATATTCCCTGGCTGTTGTGACCACTGAGGGGACTTTTATTATGGTCTGGAATAATGACGGCTTCTTAAAATATATACAGTATATATATTTGTTGTTGTTTTGTTTTTAGTAAAATATTTAGTCAAAAATTGAATGAAAATCTGTATCAGTGTATCCATAACACTCCATACTGCTTCCTTCTTACCGTTGGTCAAATCAATCACCATCTAGTCAGAAAATGTTTAAAACGCTGTTCCTGTGGTTTCCTTTTTCTAAGCGCGTGTTGATTCCAGCGTATTCTCTCTGTGGTGACGCTGCAGAGGTGTGAGGATAACAACAAGCTCTTCTGATACAACCAGAGGCGCTGCTGTGATTTAGAGTGGTCAGCGCGATAACAGATTATTATTTATGTTGAGGAAGGAATTTCAATTGAAAACAGGAACTATATTTCAGAGAAATGACTTTCATATAATCTCTGCCAACAGGAAGTAGGAGCCAGACGTTCTCAGACAAGCTGACTGAGGCTGACAGAACTGTGGTCAGGTTCTGTCACTTTGAACTGTTGCTTTTCTTATTTGATGCATCTCAGCAGCACAATAAGGTCAGAGAATCCTCCAAAACCCTTGAATGAAATGCAGCAATTTGATGATGTTTATGGTCATTTTATAGTGAACAACAAAAAGGATCAAAAGACGTGCAATTAGCTAACGAGTGTATCATATCAACAGGATTTGCTTGAACAGTTTTAAGTACTTTCAGGTCAATGTAAGTAATTGTGTCAAGTGAAAAAATAAAAGTGAGAACTGAATAAAAAGTTAAGACCCAAAGTTTGAATCTGACATTTCATTTCATTCTTACTGTAATGGTGTGACATTATTTAGTACTTCTTTCTTGTAAACTCATATTCAGGGTCTAGACTTTAACGAGTCAGAAGTGACGCGACCTGCAGCAGCTGACTGGATGCTGCCGAGTCAACGAAGCCGACAGTCTGTGAGAACAAGACAGCAGGGGCTGCTCAGGTTAAACAAAGTCACACTGCAGGTTATGATGTCAGAAAGTGTCATTTTAAACGTGGTTGAACATTTTACTATACTTCAAATTATAAAAATGCTCTATGTAATTCATTTTAAAAAATCTTACAAGACTTGATTTAGTTGTCAAAAACCCAATTTCTTGCTTTTCACACTTTTTGGGGGTTGTCTTGTGTTCTGATAAATACGGTTTTATTTTTCTTCTGGACCTGCAACAATCCCAAGTCCAGACCAGGAAGCAGACTTGTAGTTTTAAGCACCTCTCTTCAGCTTCTTTTAAGCAAGTGAAGAAAATAAACTATTTATAAATTCGCCTTTAGTCGGCCGACACTTGGTCTATGAGCAAACCCTGAATCTACTTTAGTTCAGGATCAAAACCTCCTTAAATAAAGCTTCTGCTTATTCCTTAATAATAAAGATAATATGATCAATTCTAACCAAAACATTCCTAAACCAACATGAAACGACACATTTCTACAGCTTCAGCCTCTGCTGGTCTGAATAAAGCCTTATCTGAAGCTCAGAGTGGGGCCCACTCACACAGGTGGGGCAGGAACTGATCCAGGGTGGGTCAGGAGCTACGTGGACACACAAGCCCATGTAACATACTAAAAATTCCCCTCTTTGGTCAAAGTCTGGGCCAGGGTGTTGCAGCTCCCTTTTAGTCCACCCCTCCTCTCCCCAGCAGGTTAACGCCCTGATCCACTCTGTACTCCGGCTTCTGAGTGTAAGAGGAGAGAAACCACAGACGGGTTTCCTCAATAAGCCCTCTGTTCACCCAGCGCTCCAGAACACAGGGCTCCCTGATGGGGCTCCAGCACCTGGCTGTAGATGGACACAACATCAGAGGCTGGGTGGTGGCAGTGCTGGTCTTCAGACCCGCCACACCTGAATAAACCCCCACCAGCCCACATCAAATGCCACAAGAGCTTAAGTGCAGAGAGCTGGGGAAACTGAGCAGGAAAAAAAAAAAAAGAGCCGTGGAAGTCTAAAAGGCTGGCTGTGCTGCAAACAGGCCACTCAGGTGCTGCTGTGGGTTCCATTCAGGAGGGAAGAAGTAACTGAGCCCTTTACAAAAAAATGATGGAGTATTTTTACAGGTGCTTCTAATATTGGAGCAGAGAGAGAGAGAGAGAGAGGTACTTCTATAAACAGGAGAGCATCTGTATGTAGTGTAGGAACCCTCCATGTAAGGGCAGGGCTGATTCTATTAGAGCTGCCAGGATTAGAACCAACAGTCTGCTGGGTTACCTCAGACTGAGCCCCGGCTGGGCTGGCACACCTTAACCCCCACAGACAGACACAAACCACGACTAGTAAAAACCTTCAGGTCTGTCATCAGAATACTGCATCAGCTCCACAAGGTGCTCTCCACAGCGTCAGAACTGAACCATTACAGAAGAGGAGATTAAAGGTTAACGCGTCCATCAAGTCAAAGTGTCAACGAAGGTCATCTTAAAACCACGGAGTCACAGACATTCTGGTCAAACCGTAGAAAGGTTCTGAATAAACCATTCACTGACAGCACTCAGACTTACAGACTTGTTGATTTATTTTGGAGGTTTAATGGATTTAGTGGATTTATATCTTTAAAAGTTTTTAAAAGCTAGACTTTCCTATATTTTCCAGAAAAGGTATCCTGTTGGTATTTTGTCTCCGAATTGTGAAAATAATGAACACATTAATGAACCTTTCCACTGTTAATTTACCTCTTTATTTAATTTTCCCCTCAATATGTTGGATTATTAGTTTGAAAATGATTTGACCTCACTGTTATTTCATAACTCATCACGAACATGATTAAAGCTGCCAAACAAGACGCTAGAAGAAGTCATAAATTGTGCAGGCAGCTAACGAGGTCAGGCCTTAACTGTTCAGCCTCCAGCAGTCCGAACACGCTCACTCGCTGTTCTCTGAATCCGTCAAGTCGTAGAGCTGCTTCTTGATTTATGTTGTTGTAGAAAAAGTTTTCTGACTTGTTCTCGTTCCCAACATCAATTTTATGTTTGTGGTTTTTTATGAAGGAGTAGAAAAAAAAAGACAAAGCAATGGGAGCTTTGTGCACACACACACACACAGAGCACCAGTCTGTTATCCAAACTCTGTTGTTTCTAACTTTTCAGAGGATCAAGAAGACAAAGCAGCATCCAGCCTGTCTGAGCTGCAGGTTGTGAGTCCGGCTCTCGTTTGTCTGGTGTCTCCCTGCAGCTGTGAAGGCTCCTCAGCCAGACCCGGTTCATGAGCAGTTTTTCATGACGACTTTGGATTGTGGCCTGAAACCCCGCACACCAGGATACTTAGGAAACCAGCGTGCTGCACTGGGTTCACTTCAGTCCATTAGTGTGTGCACTCTGGGCAGATTTCCACAACGCTAATGGAGCCAAAAGTGGTGCTGAGACCTCTTTAAGCCACTGCACCCCGAGCAGGAAATAGAAGTGGCAGCTGGAGATGGCGTTGGTGACGCTGCACTTTTATCTGGTCCAGAATGTTTATTTTTACAGAGCTTGCTTGTTGAGGCTCTGGATTTTCCAATCTGTGGTGAGAGGCCATAAAAGCAGGCTGTTTCCCCCCCACACCCCCACCCATCAGAATCAGAAACACTCCCATCACATAACAGCAGCAGGGCTCTCATTAATGCAGGGCAGCCGGTGTCAAGCCCAAATAAAACACACTCTTTAATTAAGTAGCTACTTCATGAAGATGACTTTACTGCTCGGGGTGTGATGCTTAAGCCTGAGATTGCTTGCAGATTCTTTTTTTCCTTTTGCCTCGGCAGTAAAACTTGTTCCAGTGGCCGATGATCGGGTTCTGTGTCAGATCAGTAAAAACATCATCTGGTCCAATCAGATGTCCCTGTTCTCTCTCTGTCAGCCTTCACTGGGAAGGGTTTGACAAAAGCACAAAAAATATCAATACGACAAACTTCATGTCAAAATGAGCAAAGCTTGTTCCTGTTTTTCACAGTTTTAGTGTAAAAGCAAGTGAAATCATTAGAAAACGTTGAGTATTCCCAGAATGTAAAGCTATCAGAGAACACATACTGTAGCTGGTGTGGTCAGATGATTTAGAGCAGTGGCGTCTAATCCTGGTCCTTGAGGCCGTATCCTCCATGTTGTAGAGGTTTCTCTGCTTCAGCACACCTGATTTCAGTCAGCGGGTGTTTAAAGGCCTGCTGCAGAGCTCGATCACCTGCACAACAGGTGTGTTGGAGCAGGAAACAACTACGACATGCTGGATGGTGGCCCTGGAGCACCAGGATTGGACACCCCTCATTTAAACCTCATTTGTTCCTCTCATTTATTCTTGACTCTTTGGCCACAGATAGCAGGTATGTATGATATGTTTTATGTTAATTAACCAGTGAGCACATGGTTGGATAAAGGAAATCTTGTTTACAGCAAAATAATAATAAAAGACAGCTGAAACATCAGTAAATAAAATCATGTTTGTCTTGATTTTGTAGTTTTCTTTTTGCGTTCCCTATTTGAACAGCAGGCTCTGTTTTCCTGCAGCTACACAGACTGGTTCAGTGCTCAGGTGCTTTGCGTGTCCACCACATAAAGGCTCAAACATAAAACAGATTGACCACTTTTTTATTTAGATGAACATTGCACAAGGTCTTTTAGTTGAAGCACAGCGCTGAAGAGCAGAGGGTTACTTCATCAGAGTGACTCCAGAGGATAACAGAAAGGTTTTGTCTGTTGACTGATTTCCATTGTGTTCAAACCGTTCTACGTGCCATCACTATCAGAGTACAGTCTACAAGACAAGTATGAGGTCACATGGACAGAAAGTCAATTTGTCCACCGCTCTGCACAAAGGAAGCCATGTTGCTTCGTAGAAAGAGGCTCCGACTTGAAGAGGACAGGCTGCTGATGCATGTTCATCCTCCTGCAAACCCTCCTGTGGTGCTGCTGTGGCTTTTCAATGTTTATCTCCTGCTGGCTGGTGAGAGGGGGAACTAATTAAGATCTGCCTGCAGGTGGCCCTGGCTGGGTTTTATGGGTCTCAAAGGAGACGTAAAAGAGGAGGAGGCCAGAGAAGCTGACCACTCCCAGCAGGAATAAGGAGCAACTGCCTTAGGATACAGGATGACACTCATTACTGATCTGGTGTAGCAAGATAGTGTAATTATCCAGAGGAAGAGAATTTAGAAAATCTGAAAAACAAGGTAGCAGCAGAGCGCACTAAGAGGGAAAAAAGACATTACAAAGAGGGCAAACGGGGCGCAATCACTGCAATCAGCTAAACAAGGCCTTCCTCTGTTTACGGCTGAAGGAGTGAGTTGGAAACATTTATTCATTCTCCAAAGGGTTGATGTCATTAAACCACAAAATCTCTGAAATCGACATCACCAAAGTGTTCCACAGCACACACACAGTGCGTCGCACCAAACCGCCAAACCATTCGGTTCTCACACGTTCTGAGGCGAGCACACAATCAAGGGAAACCAGCGCTTTTCAGAGCAGAAAAACCAGGAGCAGGTAAACAAAACGCAAAGGAAGGGTTTACAATAAACAGGGGACGAGCACGCCTACGCCGTGTGTGTGTGTGTGTGTGTGTGTGTGTGTGTGTGTGTGTGTGTGTGTGTGTGTGTGTGTGTGTGTGTGTGTTGTGTGTGTGTTGTTTGTATATTTGAAATATTTCATCAAACTCAACTAATCAGCATGAGCTGGTTTTCAACACATAAACAGGCCAAAAATGTAAAGATTTATGTTCTCATGAGACAGGTGGGTTGTGTGTGTGTGTGTGTGTGTGTGTGTGTGTGTGTGTGTGTGTGTGTGTGTGTGTGTGTGTGTGTGTGTGTGTGTGTGTGTGTGTGTGGGTGTGTGTGTGGGTTGTTTTTATATTTGAAATATTTCATCAAACTCAACTAATCAGCATGAGCTGGTTTTCAACACATAAACAGGCCAAAAATGTAAAGATTTATGTTCTCAGAGGGAGTGTGTGTGTGTGTGTGTGTGTGTGTGTGTGTGTGTGTGTGTGTGTGTGTGTGTGTGTGTGTGTGTGGTGTGTGTGTGTGTGTGTGTGTGTGTGTGTGTGTGTGTGTGTGTTTTGGATTCAGGGGAGTAAAAGACATGTTTGCGTGCGGACGCTGGCCTGCACCACTTCCTCCTCAGAAGCCCAGAGACATCACAGCCAGCTGTGTAGATGCTTCTGTCACATGTTAGTAACACACACACACACACACACACACACACACACACACACACACACACACACACACACACACACACACACACACACACACACACACACACACAAACCAACATTTTGGGAGGCAGTCTGCTTCAGCAAAGCCAAACAAACAGTGGAATGTTCCAGCTGGAGCTGTCACGGTGAACACTGAAGTGATAGAGATACCAGAAGTAGGTCTGAGCAAGAAGAAACGGCACTTTGGGCACATCAGCTCTGTAATGGATGAACAGGGTCGGTCTCTGAAACTGGAGAACTTCAGCTCCTTTCCTCCAGGTCTGGACATCCTCAGAGTGACAACACTACTGGTTAGAAAAAATGTATAAAGCTAAAAGAAGACTGCACTTTGCAAAAAGACACACCAGTGATATAGTTGTAGTGATCGTATCCTGATAAATGGACATATGCAAGTCAAGATGCAGTCACTTTTCTGGACTTATGTCCATGTCCTTTTGATGCAGTGTTGCATCACTTATAAAAGAAGACTAAAGCTGTTTTAAAGGAAAGTCCACTCGCTGTCAACCCTGGGGTTTCATGTCTTTGGTCAAAAGAAGAGTTTGGTCCTCACCAGGTTCTCATGAGAAGATCTGTTGCTGCTCATCAAACAAACCCAAGTTCATCGTTCTACACTGAGAAATATTGATCTCATATGTGAAACATTTCTGGAAAATCCCCCCCCCAGGTCAGAACCTACAAGAGCCCAGACTCTACAGGCTTCAGGTAGAGGGGAAGGGCTTTGGGTTGAAAATCTATTCTCTCTAAAAAGAAAAGGAAGCACTGTGTAGGTTTACAAGTCACATGACTTCTGGAGAAATGTCCTTTTCTCTAATCAGACCAATAATGCAGAGCTCCATGTTTAGTAAAGACCAAACAAAACATGGAGGATTTTGTTGGGCCGCTTGCTGTTACTGACTAATGAAAGCCTCTGTAATCCAAAGAATGTCAGAGTCAAATCTGAGTCGGTCTGAAGTTTGGACCAAACGGAGTCATAAATCAGGACAACGCTCCTGAACACATCAGAATGACTGAAACAGAGTCGACTGACTGACAGCGTGGTGGACCCGGTCCAGAGCTGTGAAGAAGACAGGACCAACTTCCTCCACAACAACGTGGGACTGATAAAGTCCTCCACGTTAAAGATGAATCTGAATCACGGGGTGCACTTACTTTACCACACGGCTTCTTCACTTTGAGTCTGTTTGCTAAATGACAGCAGGGTGAAATCAGCTGTGACTTTTTCTACCCTTGAGATTAAATATGAATAGTTTTAAAACATGAAAAAAACCCAGATCATATTATATCCTGACTTTAACTTTCTTCTTACCAGGACTGTTTGCTGAGTTTAGTACAACTGAATACAAGTCTTTATTACAAACACATGTAAGTGATGACCAAAAACCACACCGCCTCACACTCAGAACAGATAACTAGAGCCTCAGCTCAGGCGTGGCGGAGCGTTACGGCTCTCTGTGGCAGATGACCTCTTTGTTTTGACCATATTTATTATTCATGACTGGACACAACGTCCCAGAGCCGTCTAGGAGCCGGTTTCATCTCCTAAATCCAAATGTACACTCGCTGAGAGTCAAACAACAGAATTCAGGTGAGCAAAAGCTCACTTTCAGGACCTGCTGAAAGTTTAAGGAGACAGCGTTTAGATAAAAGCCACTGACATAGGTTCATCAGTGACAGCAGTGGTCACTATAGACTCTATAGTGACCACTGCTGTGACTGATGAGCCTCTATAGTATAGAGGTTCATCAGTGACAGCAGTGGTCACTATAGAGGTCAGCATGTGTTGCTGCAACATAAGAAGCAATCTGAATAGAATGTCAGTGTTTAACTTAAATGAAAGTCGTCTGAATGAGCAGGTCAGAGGGAGGAAGAGAGATCCCCTACACTCTAACACAACTCTCAGTCCAATGAGGGCGAGCCATCTGTGCCATTACATGTTTTACAAGCCGCTGAATGGTCCTCCTTTGACATTTCTCTGAAGAATGAAGGGATAATCCTCTTTACAAGCCTCTGTACCTGATATGGCCTCGGCCCTCGAGAGTCTCTTTAACCCTCAAGAGACTTCAACAAAACAACTTCATTTAGAAAGCAGCTAAAGTGGCTCTCAGCTCCGACAAAAGGCCTTCAGCTGCTATGACCAGCAGGGAAATCAGCCTAATATGAATCAGATAATGGAGGTCAGAGGAGGGTGAGGGATCGGAGGAAGATGGGAACACTTACTGGTTCTTGTCAGTCACCACAGGCAGGGGAATCTCCTCGCTCATGTCGTCTAGATCATCAGTCAGGCTGTTAGCTCGAGAGATGTCTATAGATGTACTTTGATCGCTTCCTTTTACTGTAAAAAACACAATACAGCAAATACATTTTCACTAGAATCACACCTGACTGGTGCTGTTTACATGGTTAAAGCAGTTCCATTGGTGTGTTTTGATACAGATATTTTAAGTTCTTTTAGAAGGGTTTTCCTATAAGGTCTGTGAGAAAACAATATTGTGTGTTAGCACCATGTGAGCTGAGGCAAAAATAACTAAACAAAAGAAAAGATCAGAAAGATACCTGGAGAAGGAGGGCAGCTCAGAGTGAAAGACGACCACGAGTGGTGAGGAGGGCCTGAAGGGGGACAGTAGTTTTATTAGAACAGAAATTAAGAAGAGGATCTAAAAGCAAACAGCAGAAAGTTCTAAATGTGTAAACCTATAGAATCATTTGAGACAAGCTGTTTTATTTCTAGAAAATCTAAATCATGCCATGTCTCTCCCCTGATTCCCTCATTTCTAAAACCATCCTCAGAGAGCCTCTGCTAATAACAGCAGCACAGAACAACGTGTGACGCCAGGTCTCGACCTGCAGTCAGACTGTCAGCAGACGTCGACACGTCTCTCCTCCAAACCTCCCAGCCTCCATTGTGATGAAGAATAGAATCTGGGTCCGAGTGCTGAATGAGCATCCTGCTTCAGACAGCAGCCTTTGAACGCCTCTCGTGTTCCATCATCCACTCTGTTTGAAAGTGTCAAACGTGGAAGAGCAACACAGACAGGCTGAGAGTTTACGGAGTTTCTTATTTACTGGCAACACAAATAATTCTGGCCAATCAGAGCAGGGGAGAAACAGAAGACAGGGAGAGAGTTATTCTGTCCCAGACAGCAGCGGTGGGTGGAGCCAGACGGAGAGGTGGAACGATGAAGCCAGACATGGACTAAACCAAACGATAACCACTGCAGCTCCACAATGGCAGCTGATCAACTCTTCATCTCCTCTCCCTCTCCACCTCTCTAGTGTCCCAGCCTGTGCTCTCCGTCCTCGAGGACCCCGTTCATTCAGGCCCGGCCCCGCTCGCTGGCAGGGCACCTGGTAAAGACAACAGGCCGGGTCAACGACAGGACCGGTGTCCAAGAGTGTCTCTGTTTGGCTCTGGTCAAAAACAAGGGCTCAGCCAGCCAGTAAGTCTAACTGGAACACAGACTGGGCCACGGTAACAGGCAGGCTGGCTAACAGAGGAGATTTTAAATGGAAGTACTGGAAACCTTTGTTTCTTTTTTTTTTTTTTTTGTTTCTGCTGCAACATGAATGAATATTCATTCGGTTTTTCTTCAGTAGTAAAAAGTATCAAATATAAAAGCAAACAGAAAAGCAATAAAGAAGAATGTTCCATGAGATTAGATCTAAAGGATCATTTCTCCAGTAAAAAGACTGAAACCAGTTCAGTGTTTGTTCCTTTTACTGGCTGGTAGGACGACTTAGAGAAACTCACCGGTTTTTCTGAACATTCTGGCAATTCCTGCAAAGAAAGGAAGATGTTAGGAAAAAGTAACCTGTTCAAAATAGATTCAGCAGAAATAACCAACAGGTTTCATCCTGAAATATCAAATATCATTTTAGTTTTAAACTGATTGGATGAATTAATTTAACAACTACATAATGTTATATTTCTATTTTTATGTATAACAATAACTAATAAATAAAATTGGCCCTCTCCACCAGTCGGTCCTCCACCAGAGGGCAGCAAACACGGTGTTTAATAAAAGTACTAATACTAATAAAGTACTACTAGTCCTCCTGCGTGCTTTAATGACAGAAATATTTCAAAGTGTTGTGAATCTGATGTTAAGGTCAACTCATTTGATTTATTGGTTCCTGTAGCCGTTTACCAACAGCCAACCAGACACCAAAGTGCTCATCACAAACATCATTAAAAACAAGAATTTATATTAAAAAATGATTCAAAGAAAACAAAACAACGAGTAAAAAAGCGTCAGAAATCTGGAATAAAAGGCATCGTATTAAAAGCCTTCTTGAATCAAAAGTCTTACGACTGGATTTAAAAAGGTCCGTGGTTAAACGTAGGTCCAGTGGTTCCAGAGTCGGGGTGCAGCTACAGAGAAAGCCTGTGTTTATATCTGGTTCTCTGAACATTTAAAAGAAACTAGGACGAAGACCTGAAGGATTCAATACGACATCAAAACTCACTAGATCAGAGTCACATACTGGGGCCAAACCATAAAGAGATTTAAAAACAAACAATAAGAGCTTCAAACCTATAGGAACACAGACAGGCAGGCAGCCAATAGAGAGAGGGCAAAACGGGAGGGATGACCTCACATCTGGAGGTGTCGGTTAAAAGACCTGCAGCCGCATTTTGGACCACCTGAGAGGGTCGACTGAGAAACAAAGAGTCATCAGTTCTCGAGCTGATCAAAGTGCGCATGTCCAGATCAGAACGCTTCAAAAGGTTGAGCTAAAAGATGAAGCTCCATCTGACGACTGGCCATATGACAGATACTGTGTCAAAGATGACTTCCATTAAAGATGAGTCTAAAAATACTTGAAGTGTTTTGGTGATTTTAGCGTTTATTTAACTAAAAAGGTTCATAGATAAAAGAATGAAGAGGATAAAACTCTGAGGCAGAGCCGGCTGAAGCGATAAAACCGTCCCCGCTCTGGTGCAGACAGATGACACTGCAGATGTCTGGTTTATAGACAGATCTAAAGCAGAGATCTTTCACTTCTAGCTTGTTTCAACACAGATGTTATAATTGGTGACAGCAGGCTGTCGACGTCTTTAATGTCATCCACAACTCGCCCCTCTCTATTTTTCCCCTCCGGTTGCGTGTGGTTATTTATGCTCCTGATTGATGATCACATGAAAAACAAGATGTCAGACTCTGGACGCAGCACGCTACCTAACTGATCTGGACTTAGACCCACCCCATTCAGCAGGAATCTAAGTGGCTGCTCTTCTGTGGACGGTCTGCCTTCATGCCAGGTTTATGTCACTCCAGGTCCTTTTAGGATTCTGTGCTTTGATGGGTAAAACTCATAAAGTCTGTTTATGAACCTGGAATCTGGGCCGGTTCATTTGGTGGCTTTTAACACAGGAAGCTGAACCACCTCCCTCACAACCATCAACCCATCATAGAGTCTGGGTTTGAGCCGACATCTAAAGTCACTTTGTTGTTATTTCAGCTCTGATGTTTAGGTGAACATGAAGTCACATCAGCACCCTGACTTTGGCTGAATTTGTGAATCGGTGACTAGCTTTGGTGAGGCTGCAGCGTTAGCGTTACGAGAAATTCCCACTGCTAACTTTGACAAGCTGGTTTTTTAAAGTTGTTTCCATTTCAGCCTGGTGTGAGTGTCTGTGGCCAGAAAGGGGGACGAGCGAAGCCGTAAAGAGCTTGTAACCATGACCTCTAATCACCACTGAGACTCTAATGGCTTCCATGTGGCTTACTAGAGACACCTGGCAGCCATCTTGGCTCTAAGGGGATCAGGACGGCGTCTCTACCGTGTGAAAACGGGGAACCATCCCATAACAACTTCCCACCAAATGTCACTACACTGCAAAAACCTCCTGCTGTCTATTTCTAGCTTCTGTTTGGAGTCTTCTAACCGAAAGGTAAAAACAAACAGAACCGGTCAAAGTTTGGACACACCTGCCTCGTCGTTTGGAGCTCACAGGAGCGCCTGAGGTTTTCACAAACCAGACGGCTAATATTTCTAAAAGGAAAGGCCTTAAAAACATGTCATTCACAGGAGAGTTGTTTTGGACACCTAGATGCCCTGAAACACATCGAACTTCTGAGAAAAAGGCTTTTAAAAAAACCCTAAAGCAGCATGACATCATTTCATCTACCTAAACATGCATCATGGAAACATGGTGGAAACATCACATCCCATTTAAACTGAACACGTCATGTTCCAAAAGATCTGATGATGTTCCAACAGAATGTTAAATATTATTAGGATTTATAATCAATTAATTATGATCCTTTTTACATTATGACAAACTTATTTTATACAGGGTTCACTCACATATGCTGAGTTCAAGAACTTTTCAAGCACCTTCAAGGTGAGTTTTTGAGATTTTCCAGCCCCTTACACTGATGGGGATTTAAACATAAATAATATCTAAATATCTGGACAAAAAACGTATCTTTTATTTATATTTTAACAAATGTATTCTGAACATGCAGCACCATACAGGTGAAAATACAATAAACAAACAACAACAGAACAAGAGTGAAAACACTCAATCAGGACGTCCTTTCTCTACTTTTAACCACATGTTCATCCTATAAACTCCCAGCCCTTTTCCACTGATCAGAACTTTTCCAGCTTCATGTAACAACACATTATTTCTATGACTTGAATGCAATCATCTTTTTTGTTTGTAGCTATCAAACACTTAACAAACTTAACATGAATATTATAAATCCATAAATCTGAATTTATTTCAATGTAAACATTATTTTCATCTTTATACCTCCTGATAATTATTTCTTTTTCCTTCAAACCAGTGAAGAGTAAAGAAAACCTGTTTAGCATTATTTAGTACTGAAATGCTTCTTGATCTTTTAGAATGGACGGACGGAACCTTGTGCTTTCCCATTAAGGTTCTCGTCTGTCCCTCCCAGAACCCTGTCTTCAGTAACCCTTTATCTGAACTGTAACCTTTGTGTTTCATTTCCATTTCCATTGTTTTAGTCTTGTTCAGACTGAATGATCATTTGTTTTGATCTAACAGCTCTTTATGTGATTCATGTCAGTAGTTATTGTTTTAAATATAGTTTGTAAATCATCCCCAAACTAAACATTTTGGTATCATCAGCAAAAAGAACAAGTTTGAAGACTTTGGAAACCTGCTGGCAGCTGTCATTGATGAACAGATTCTTGTATCATAAAAGTAAAAGTTAAAGTGCTAAAAAACACAATTTCAGTGAGTTTCTAGGACTTTAAGACTCAAACAATTTCTAACGCATTTTTTTGTAATTTTGAGAATGGTGCTGATTATAATCATTACTGCCCAAGATTTTTAAAAAATCTGTAAAAATCTAATGTTTTTGCACTTTTCTTAGTGTGGAAGTTAAAGCCATACTCAGTATCCAGGTAAACAATGTAGCTTTTAATGTTTTTTTTAAGCCTCTTAACAACGTTCTAATATAATATAGCCATAAATATATTGTGGACATAAAAAAAAAAACTGAAAGAAATCAATAAAGTGGTTGTCCTGCAGTTCTCTAAAGACTTCAGCCAATCCTATCGTTCGGTCCGAACGATAGGATTGGACAATCCAGCTGTCTGTCTGCCGCATTTCCTCACTGCTTGGATCGGCATTAATCCACCCGGACACATTTTGGGGCAGAACATCCCGGAAGTGAAAGTGAAAGTAGAAGTAGGACAGAGAGCCGGCGGGTGATTCCATTTTAAGATAAAAATACCAGAGTCCCCCCAAAAACACCTTTTCAGCTAGCAGGAAACTAAAAACGTTTGGAGGTGAAGAAGCTGGGGGAACGTTTCTACGGCTGGAGTTAGACTCTGCTTTGTCACCTTTACAAACCGTGGTCCTATGTCGGCGGGAGGCTGGCGTATGGATTTTACCCGATGGGAGGGGTGAGTTCACCGAGACGTGTTTCTGTAAAATAGCTAGGAGACCTCGTTTGTTTACCTGGATACTGAGTATGGCTTTAAATGGTTAAGACCCAGAACAGAAATGGACCTTCCAGTAGGACATCACCTTCAGCCGTCCCCCTCGGCTCTTCGAGGAAAAACGAGGCGTCCTTCTTCTCCACCGAATCGTCGATGTGTTCGTAGGTGATCTGAGGGATGGATACAGCCCTCTCTGAGGCCACGCCCATCGAACCAATCCCTTTGGACTTCAGCCGCCGTTTGGTTCCCTTCTTCTGATGAACAGAAGAGACATCACTAAACTAAACTACTACTGCTGATATAAAAACAGCTATGAAATCAGATAAAAGAACCACTAACAAAACAATAAGAAGAAGGATTTCCCCTAAAACACACAAAAGGAATAAGACCTGTTCTAAGATGACGTCACAATCAAAGAAGATATCATCTCAGTCAGGCTAAAACCTCTTATCCCCATTCTTCATCATTTTCAGGTTTTGTGCATAAATCACATTTATTAGTCATCTTTCATCTATCAGTGGTTTTATGGATGACTTTTCAAAGAAAGGTGTCAAAAAGAGCTGGAGACATGTGACCACCCAGGGTTTATTCACCTGTACACTCACCTGTCACTCTGTCAGCTTTAGATCTACAGCAGACGTTCAAACTGACCCAAGTGATCAGACTGTGAAATAAACTAAACAATAGAATCAGCTGAACTCAAACACAACACATGAACCCTGAATGTTCTAAAACCAGTCAAACCAGACGAGTTTTCAGCTGTGATTTTAAATGATCAACCGTCTGAGAGGTTATTCAAATGAAGGCTTCCCAAAGAGTCTGGATCCAAAAGAAACTCAGCTCTACGCTCCAGCTGGACCAGTAAAAGGTTCTGACAGGTCAGGTGGTACCAGGTCATTTAGACTGGATCCTGAAATGAACGGAAGGTCAAAGGAAGCAGGAGTCATGTGATCACAACGTTTTAAAGATGAGCTGCAGCCTGCTGTAACCCAAATGAGCTGTGAGAACTGAAGACTTTAACCTCTGATTGGACAGGCTGCAGGCCTTAAGTCCAGTCAGGAGCCATTTCTCAATGTCAAGAAAACAAAATACATCCAATATTGAATCTTCTTTAAAACGAATGAAGTTCCTTTAATACAATCTAATTAACCATGTACTGATTTTGGCCTTTAATTTATTGTCATAAACCACAAAGCCTCACTGACTGTAAATAAAGAGCTGACTTTTATGAGCATCATCCAGAAAACATCCCTGACAACAGACTGACCCATTTCCTGGTTTTGTTGCAGATTTCAGACTAAAGACATCTGATTATCCAGGGAACGGAACCGTTTTCTTTTATCAGGGCGAACACTCGACACCCTTTGACTTCTCATATTTACTGATCCATTCAGACATGAAACTAAATCCTTTTCATTAAAATATTCTGTTTCATGTAGTGATGAGCAGGTAGAAAGAAACTAAAATCACAATAAAATGATTTTTGTTTTTTAATAAAAAGAATTCTTTAATCCAGGCCATTTGGCCCCTGTCTGTTTTAGAGTATCATTTCAGTACTGTATGCTGGAAGTAAATCATCTCTAACTAATACAATAAAACATAATATTAGAGTTTAATAACACAGTGTCATGAAAAGCACAACATTCTTACTTTCTGAACAATAACTGAACGGTTTGAGCCTGAACCCAAACACTTGATTATGTGTCGAGTCAGCGGTGAAATAAGATGCTCGTTTGAGAGGTCACCGTGTGAGTCAGTGGGTTTGATGTCTCCAGTCAGACCAACATCATGGCTGCAGCTTTAGAGAAACGCTCACTGGAGCAGACTGATTCTGACTACAAGACAGAGGTGATTCAGCTCGTCAGGATCAGAGAAAAAATAAATATTCAAAAACTGAAAGGGGAGAGAAACTGTGTTGACTAAAACGAAGAAGCAGGCGGAGAGAAAAAACTCAAAGAAAGACGAGGAAAGAAAGAGGAGAGTGAAAGAGTCTGAGGAAGAGCGTTGACAGCCAGAGGAGAAAGTCACATGCTGCAGCAGAAAGGAGCGGAAACAGCTCTCATTCTCTCAAATATATGTGGGTTCAGGGCGACACAAAGATTGTTTTGTTGTTGTTCTATTAGACAAAAGTTTACTCCCATGAGAAAGGCGGCGGTGACATCATCTCAACTGACTGGCTCTTTGTCCGGCGGGGACAAAGACCTCGAGTCATCCTGGTGGAGTCAGAGCTTCAGGGTGGGAGGGGCTGCTGTGTGTGTGGGGGGGGGTGGATTCTCTGCATTATGTCTTTTGTATGTGTGTGTGTGTGTGTGTGTGTGTGTGTGTGTGTGTGTGTGTGTGTGTGTGTGTGTGTGTGTGTGTGTGTGTGGGAACTCTGCTTGTCCTTTTATTCTTCACCACCTTCACACAGTGCAGCTAATATTGTTGCTAAAGGTGAACTGTACAACGACACAAACATTGTATTTATTGTTTTGTTTGTGTGTGTGTGTGTGTGTGTGTGTGTGTGTGTGTGTGTGTGTGTGTGTGTGTGTGTGTGTGGGAACTCTGCTTGTCCTTTTATTCTTCACCACCTTCACACAGTGCAGCTAATATTGTTGCTAAAGGTGAACTGTACAACGACACAAACATTGTATTTATTGTTTTGTTTGTGTGTGTGTGTGTGTGTGTGTGTGTGTGTGTGTGTGTGTGTGTGTGTGTGTTTGCTGTGGGACAGGTGTGAATAACCTCTGGATCCAGACTCTGATTATAGTCTATGGAACATAAACAGGATACGGTTTGTTTTGTCTTCTTTCTGTTTTTGCTGTAGATTCGTTTCTTAACAGCTTCTGTATTTTGGAGGTAATCAAAGTCAAACTTCATTCAATCCTAACACGGAGACAAAAACTTTACCAGACCCAAGATGTTTTACAACAGATTCTCTCCTTGAGGAGCGTTTTTGACATTTCACAAGTCTAACAGATTCATTTTATGAGAAATATTTAATAATATTTAATGATAAATTGATGTACTTTGATTATTTTATTATTCGTGAAGTTTTGGATGAAAGAGAAAATTACCGCTATGTTGAGTTTCTTGATGCTGGGACTGCCGTTGTCTGCCTCAGCAGCAGCAACACCCTCCGGCGTTAAGACGTACATTTTCCATGTAACAGCACAGCCGTTTGGTTTCTCTGCTGCGTAGCACCTCCACAGTGTCTGAGGGCGTAAATAAAAACAGCTTGATCAAAAACCAGCAACAGGATTACATCAGTTCCAGGACAGGGCCTCCACATGCCGTTACTGCCACCAAACTTAGACGGTTACTGGTTCAGGGCGACTCAATCCACCAAGAAACTCACAGAAAACCAATCACACACATGATGCTCCTGTTCCTGTTTTCCATGCAAAGTCCAAAAGGAGAAATGAAACCATTTAAAAGCTGTAACCTCTGAACCTTTATGTCTTTCTGACAAGTCCAGTTGTCTTAGTTTGGACACACGAGGACGTCCCTTCCATGGAGGAGTGAGAACCCTCTTCAGGAACGTTAGTCCAAAACAGCCTGCTCTTTTTAAACCGTTCTAACTCCATCTTCATGTAATCACATTTAAAAATACTTTATGAAAGCTGATTCCTCTGGTGTCGCAAATCAAAATGTGCAGAATAATTTCAGCTCTTTCAGAAGAAATATTCAACCTTGAAATGGAAAATTAAAAATGTAAATTTGAAAAAAGTGAAATATCTTTTAAATCTTTTCGAATGTGTACAGCAGAATTGTGCCATGATTATTGATTATTAATATGTTTTTTTGCATGTTCGAATAAATACCAATACCAAAAACACCTTGTGTGTGTGTGTGTGTGTGTGTGTGGGGGGGGGGGGGGGGGGGGTTAGTAAACAGATTTGTTGTGTAACCTGTTGTTGTGTTGTTGTGTTAATAATTTTGTGTTTATTCTGTTAATAAATAAACTGCAGAAACTGTTTCCTTTATTTAAAGCTGATCGTCCAGACGATGGAGAGTCGCCTCCTTTTCCTCCACAAAACAGATGATTAATCAGAGAAGGCTGGGTGCTGCCTTCACAGACTGATAATAAGTTCAGTAAATATCAAAACCCACCACAGATAAGACAGAAGTCTTCTACACAAAGAAACCAACGCAATCTAATGAAGACTCATGTCTGTACCATGATTCAGTTCCTGAAACAACAGCTAAGATTCCTATCAAAGACTGATAAACACAACAGGGTTTCAGGTGTAATTCAAGAATTTAAATATGAAATCATGAGAGAAGTTCAGAAAAATGAGCAAAATGGAACCAGAATCTCACTAGAACTCGACTCAGATTGAGAATGGTTTTTGCGAAGGAGTTTCAAAAGAGTCTTGGAACATTTGCGAGGTTTCCTTTAGCGAGAAAACCCCCTGGATCTCATGTTGCTGGAACTTTTAACATGTTTTCATTTCTGTGAGTCAGGATTTACATTTTGCATCGTGACACAAACTTCTCACTAAAGTATGGAGTGATTCCAAATGAAAACGTTCACATCTTCTCACCATGTTGTGTTTCTACCTGTTGGACGCCACCACCCAGTGAGATACAGGATGAAAACATAGACCTACACGTCATGGATTCCTGATCACTTTGAGTCACTCATGTTCAGGTTTTGATGTCTGACGGATTTTACCTGGATGAGGGAGGCTGCAGCAGGGATCTGTCTATTAAAGTGCTTCTGTCGCTGCTTCTGCTGGACTTTCAAGGCAAACCCAGAGCCCAAGATACCCTAAACCAACAGTAAATAAATAATACATAAAAAGCCTGCAAATCTTAATCATACGTGCAATTATTCTCTTATGTTCATCACAAAGAGCATTTCTTACAGACAAAAACAGACATTCTATAAATGTGAACACGTTACTTCAACTCAAGAATATTCATTGTTTCTGATTAAAGTGAAATAATAAAATATTTACAGCAGGTAGAGCGAAGAACGAGATGGCGAAGACACTGAAACAGGAGGCAATGGCTTTTCCTATCCACGTCTGAGGAATCTTGTCTCCATAACCGATGGTGGTGACGGTCACCTGACGGGATACAACGTAAACAAACTGTTAACATCTGGAAGGAAAGCCTCTCAACAGGTTTCAGTAACATTCTTTTTGGCTCCTGATTTGATTTGTGCTTCAGGTTGTATTATGACTGTAAATCTTATTTTAGAGTCGGTGTTATGAGGACTATTAAGCATGTAAGATAAGAACTGTCAAGAGCTGCTTTTACCCAAAACAAACAGATCAAGTGTTTCACGTATGAAGTAGAGCTCCTATTTGCATAATTAATTAGTTATCCCAAAAAGTTATGACATCATCCTATGGGTTTGATTATAAGTCAGTACAAGTCTTCAGCATTCACATCTGTACAGCAGAAGTCTATAAAAAGACTTAAACAACAAAAGAGAAAGTTCATCATCCCCACAACTGTCAGCGATGGTTGGAGGTTCTTTCTCCTGAAAAGGAGAGCCACTAATCCTCAGTGAGTGTAGGAATTTGCCAGGCAGAGGAGGGAGGATGAATACTTTTGCACTTGCTCATACACCCAGTGTGAAAGCCGAGCCAGCCCCGACACATTCAGAGCACACTCGGCTCGCTGTGGGTGTCGCCGGGTGAGCCGCCGCTGAGCGCTGACACAAAGCGGCTGATGTAAGGTGAGACACTTTAAGGAGCTTTGAGAGGAAAAAAGAAGTAGCGGAGGCGGGAAAGGCGGGCGGGTGTGGGTTAGGGGGTGGGTGGAGCTGTGGGGGATTTAATCCCTCGTCCACAAATCCGATGACTAAACAATGTCCTCCTGACATCAGAGTGGAGCAGAAAAAAAATCAGCTCATTCAGGCAGCAGAGTGTGTGGAGGGAACTGCACAAAGGTCACAGACCTGTACTCTGATGATGTATGCTTCTATATTTATAACGTAAAGGGCTGAATTCATTCTGACTGTGAGCTAGCAGTACAGACAGGAAGCTTTGGTTATAAGCTGAATTTAGTAGTTAAATCAGAAAGCTAACTGTTAGCAACTGGGAGAAACAAAGCCCAGAGATGGTCAGGAAAAGGAGACGGAGCCTCAGGAGAAGCAGGAGGGGATATGAATCACGGTGTTGGCTTGTCCTCCAGCTGGGCAGTGCACCTGCACATCCGAATGTGAAAACCATGCCAAGAGAAGGAGCACGCTGCAGGAAAAGCCGAGTTTCAGCTAGTGCATGCAAAACCCCTCACATACTGCACCAAAGACCATATCATGACCCTCAAGCTTACAGTTTCAGAAAAACACAAAGGTGCAAATCCCCAAGTGGGATTCTGTTTCTCTGCATTGTGAAGAGAAAAACACAAATAACAGCCTTCATGGAGCAGAGGGCGGAGCAGCGTGACCCTCCTAACCCGCCTAACATAAAGGTCGTAATCCTGCAATTAAAGTTTTAATTAAGGAAACTGACACTTTATATTGGTGCTCTAAAACTCCTTTGAGCCAAAGACCAGAGGGCTGAATGGTTTATTACCGTCTCTGAGACATGCTGATCCCTCGCACAAGGCTGACATAGGTTTCTCATTATTCTCCGTTTTCTATTCAAATGTTTAATTAAATCTTCTGGAAACCTGAGCCTCCACATGGAGGGAAACGCAGCTCTGAGCTCAGAAAACATCAAAACACTGGCATCTGCATTAAGTGTTGCACACACACACACACACACACACACAAACAGAAAGAGAAAAACAAGTAATAACTGGTCTTTCCAGCGTGGCTCTCTGTTTATCCAGGTAGGACTCCACTCGAATGACCTGTACGGAGGATCTGTTCTGCATATTGAGGAGGAATAATCTGCTAAAGCACAGTGTGAGAGGATCAAACTGATGAGCTACGTTTGGAGGGTAAAGTGAGCCGATACAAAACGAGACAACTCAACAAAAGGCAGATAGAAAACGGCACAATACATTATGAAACAATAGGAAAGGATGACGTATAATATACTATATGATATAACGTGAAACAATACAAATTACTTCTTTAGCCCTTTGAGGAAAGTTCAATGAACAGCTGTGCACGCACTGCAAAATGAAACCTTTAAAAATGAGCTTTTGATAGGGACGGCTCGTCATCGATCCATGATCCGTACGGATCGCCCTCTACGGATCGGGACACACGTGGTCCGCAGATCAGGCAGCGCTCGCGCGTTGCTAAATCGACATCCTGTGCTCGTGCTCTCTGAACCTGCTGATAATTCCCCTCTGAGAAAGGCGTTTGATTTGCCGTCACGTATAGAGGTTCACTCTGTCGGACTCGGTCATTGTAGTTGACCAGAACGAAGGATCGCTGATCGATATCTGGTCCATTCTCTGTTGTGCGTGCGGAGCGGCTGAATCCTCCATCCCTGTCTGTCAGCTGGATCTTTCTCCTCTCTGATGGAGAAACCACACTCATCTACTTCTGTCTAACGTAACGTGTTGTACGAGCTAATGGACGTTAATATTATAACCAGAGCACACAGAGCAGCACCTCCATCATCACACCCCCCTCAGCTGTTCCTGCTGCAGCTCTGACCGCAGTGAGCGGATTGTCTGACAGAAACCAGGTTATTGTTCTGTCAGAGCCCTGAGAGGTGCGTAGGAGTCTATCCTCCCTTTAACTTGTTTTTAAAGGATTCAAATGTTTTATTTAGGCATCAGATTGACATCTTAAGTTAAATGTTGTTTGTATTTAATGAGCACTGAGCAGAAAAATGTTGCAGTGTTCTACAAAAAGATTGGAAAATGATCCGAGCCGTGAGTTCTTTGATCCGTTGCACTTCTAGCTTTTGAAAATTAAAACACCCACTCATCTAAACAACCCTTTGACCAGCTCTGCAACAACCTTTGAGGTTGTTGTTACTCTGCCTTACCACGCCCCACCACAAGGCATCAGCGTAGCTGGAGAAGCCCGTCTTCCCCTCTTCATCTACAGCATCCTTCTCCGCCAAGTAGACAAAGTAGGAGGAGAAGATCAGACCCAGAAAGCCGATGTACAGGGTGGTGATCAGCTCCTGGAATACACAGGAAGACCAACATGAGTTACTGTTTGAAAGATCACACTATTCACTTATTGACCTCGCTGCTAGAATTGGTTTTATTCAGCTACTCGTTTAAGCAGCAACAGGCCCTCTGGCACAACCTGACCAGTAAAAATGTTCTGCTTATGTGGGATAACACACCATCTGTTCATATACACTAGTCTTTGTGTTTATGGCAACATGTTTTCAGGACTTAACAGGTGTCAAACATACCAGCATCGCTTCAAACAGGCTTTTAATGACCTGAGAGCAGCGTCCACTGTCGACTGAGTGACGCCGCCCCTCCTCTTTCTGTTTACGCTGTAGCGAGACACGTCAGGCTCCTTTATCCTCAAGGATCGTTTGGGTCATACCATGAAGACACAAGCTTTAAGTCTCACTATGCTGCAACCCTGTGAAGGTTTTTATGCAACCTACGCTCAGTGCCTTTCAGCTTTGTTAAATCTTTCAGGATTTACTTGAGAAATAATGCCCTTGCATCATGTAATGCACCACGGAGACGAGCATGTCTTTAGAGGAAGGATAAGGAGGGTGTGGTACGGTGTCTGGGTTGGATCTGACCCAGTCCATCTTCTGTCCTGAAAGGAAGCAGTGCCGTACGCATTTATACATTAGATGTATTTAAAGTTTTAATAAATCTATGATTATTTAAAGCATTCACTTAATAACAAATATAGATAAAGAAAAATCGACATTACTCTGACTCTGTTCTGAGCAGACATCCTAAACACTAACTGCAACAAGTCGTGTCTTTGTCCCTTCTGTCCTTCCCAGCATCAGATTCCTAAACAACACAAACTCCATGCTGATGTAAAGACGCCCGTGATGTGGAGCAGTCAGCACTCATTTAACATTTGATCACACAAATTAAAAACCGACACAGCAGGGACTGAAGTGAGACAGAAGGACGTGAGCTGCAGGTCTGAAAGGATGAAGAACAGAGTCACTTCCAAAATCAGAACACAGACTGAAGCCTGATCGTCAAGCTGTAAAATTCAAATACCACCAGTTCTCAGGAGGTGGTAACTCTTTCACTATGAATGTGTGGAAAACAGCCCAGCTCTTTGGGAATCAGGTGCTTTTTATGTGGTTTTTCTGTAAATGCTGACAAACTGCACCAGCTGTGTTTGGCATGAGGTGTCGGTTTGTGAGGGCTGTGTGTGTTGGACAGAGACAGTACTAGGGACGCACCGAAAGGAAAAGTCTGGACCGAAACCAAACATGAGGAAGCCCAGGCCAAACACCGAAAACCGAAAAACCGAAAGAAATGATTCTGTCAATTATTAGAATCAGAGCATTTATGGCTACGATGTGTACTAACCTCACTAAAATCAATTACAAAACTATGAAAACACTGGAGAGAGGAGGGAAAATACTGTCTGTAACTTGGAGAAGTCTGTCTGAAGATGTGAGAAAAAACAACTCTGGTTCAGGTCTGACTCGGGTCCGCTCAGGTCTGACTCGGGTCCGCTCAGGTCTGACTCGGGTCCGCTCAGGTCTGACTCGGGTCCGTTCAGGTCTGACTCGGGTCCGTTCAGGTCTGACTCGGGTCCGTTCAGGTCTGACTCGGGTCCACTCAGGTCTGACTCGGGTCCCCTCAGGTCTGACTCGGGTCCCCTCAGGTCTGACTCGGGTCCGTTCAGGTCTGACTCTGGTCCCCTCAGGCTTGACTCGGGTCCGTTCAGATCTGACTCGGGTCCGTTCAGGTCTGACTCGGGTCCATTCAGGTCTGACTCGGGTCCCCTCAGGTCTGACTCAGGTCCCCTCAGGTCTGACTCGGGTCCCCTCAGATCTGACTCGGGTCCGCTCAGGTCTGACTCGGGTCCCCTCAGGTCTGACTCGGGTCCATTCAGGTCTGACTCGGGTCCGTTCAGGTCTGACTCGGGTCCATTCAGGTCTGACTCGGGTCCATTCAGGTCTGACTTGGGTCCATTCAGGTCTGACTTGGGTCCCCTCAGGTCTGACTCGGGTCCGTTCAGGTCTGACTCTGGTCCCCTCAGGCTTGACTCGGGTCCGTTCAGATCTGACTTGGGTCCCCTCAGGTCTGACTCGGGTCCGTTCAGGTCTGACTCGGGTCCGCTCAGCTCTGACTCGGGTCCCCTCAGATCTGACTCGGGTCCGCTCAGGTCTGACTCGGGTCCGTTCAGGTCTGACTCGGGTCCGTTCAGGTCTGACTCGGGTCCACTCAGATCTGACTCGGGTCCGCTAAGATCTGACTCGGGTCCGCTCAGGTCTGACTCGGGTCCCCTCAGGTCTGACTCGGGTCCGTTCAGGTCTGACTCGGGTCCGTTCAGGTCTGACTCGGGTCCCCTCAGGTCTGACTCGGGTCCCCTCAGGTCTGACTCGGGTCCCCTCAGATCTGACTCGGGTCCGCTCAGGTCTGACTCGGGTCCCCTCAGGTCTGACTCGGGTCCATTCAGGTCTGACTCGGGTCCATTCAGGTCTGACTTGGGTCCGTACAGGTCTGACTCGGGTCCCCTCAGGTCTGACTCGGGTCCCCTCAGGTCTGACTCGGGTCCACTCAGGTCTGACTCGGGTCCCCTCAGGTCTGACTCGGGTCCGCTCAGGTCTGACTCGGGTCCGCTAAGATCTGACTCGGGTCCACTCAGGTCTGACTCGGGTCCGCTAAGATCTGACTCGGGTCCGCTCAGGTCTGACTCGGGTCCGTTCAGGTCTGACTCGGGTCTGTTCAGGTCTGACTCGGGTCCCCTCAGGTCTGACTCGGGTCCCCTCAGGTCTGACTCGGGTCCCCTCAGGTCTGACTCGGGTCCCCTCAGATCTGACTCGGGTCCGCTCAGGTCTGACTCGGGTCCGTTCAGGTCTGACTCGGGTCTGTTCAGCTCTGACTCGGGTCTGTTCAGGTCTGACTTGGGTCCCCTCAGGTCTGACTCTGGTCTGTTCAGGTCTGACTCGGGTCCCCTCAGGTCTGACTCGGGTCCCCTCAGGTCTGACTCGGGTCCGTTCAGGTCTGACTCGGGTCTCCTCAGGTCTGACTCGGGTCCCCTCAGGTCTGACTCGGGTCCGCTCAGGTCTGACTCGGGTCCCCTCAGGTCTGACTCGGGTCCGCTCAGGTCTGACTCTGGTCCGCTCAGGTCTGACTCGGGTCCCCTCAGGTCTGACTCGGGTCCGCTCAGGTCTGACTCGGGTCCCCTCAGGTCTGACTCGGGTCCGCTCAGGTCTGACTCGGGTCCGTTCAGGTCTGACTCGGGTCCGTTCAGGTCTGACTCGGGTCTCCTCAGGTCTGACTCGGGTCCCTTCAGGTCTGACTTGGGTCCGTTCAGGTCTGACTCGGGTCCGTTCAGGTCTGAATCTGGTCCGTTCAGGTCTGACTTGGGTCCGTTCAGGTCTGACTCGGGTCCGCTCAGGTCTGACTCTGGTCCGTTCAGATCTGACTTGGGTCCGTTCAGGTCTGACTTGGGTCCGTTCAGGTCTGACTCGGGTCCGTTCAGGTCTGAATCTGGTCCGTTCAGGTCTGACTTGGGTCCGTTCAGGTCTGACTCGGGTCCGCTCAGGTCTGACTCTGGTCCGCTCAGGTCTGACTCGGGTCCATTCAGGTCTGACTCGGGTCAAAATCACCAGCAGAGACAGTGAAATGAGTCCACGCCGCAGACATGATGGCTCTGATCTTTTTCTCGCAGGCTGGCTGCGCTATTTGCCCGCCACCTCACGTGTTCCGACCATGTTGTTTCAATGATTTAGGTGTTTCAGCCGAAAATGCACTACTGGGTCATTTTTGGCCAAGGCTGAAATGGGAGCATCCCTCCCAGATACCCTGTACTGATGGCCTGAGTTTAACCCATTCCAGTAATGTCTTGGGGATGCAAAGCACTGCTACTGAACAGAGCAGAGATAAAGTCATCATCTGACAAAAAATCACATTGTGTTTGATTTGGAAACATTTCACAATGCTCTTATGTCAGGTTTGCTGTGACGTTCTCCAGGGATTAAAAGAATGTTACATCCTTCAACTCTATTGTGTAGCCTGAGAAAAATGTGAACCCAGCGCACCATGAAACAAAGGAACATTCACCTGTTTGCTTCTCCTTATAAAGCCAGGTCTGCTGTAGCTTTATGTTCATGCATGCACACTGAGTTAGTCACGAGGAGTAAACTTTATGGAGATTAAAGCAACATGTTTCGCTGTCAGAGTGTGTGAGCGCTGGTTAGGCCGCGGTGTTTACTCCGTCAGCCAGTCACACATGTTGTGGTTACACCTCAGTCTCTGAATGCTAAAGACCCTCCTTACATTGGAACATAGACCAGCAGCATCAGATGAGGTTGTTGCCTACCTGTCGATGAATAAAAACCACGGATCCCAGGAGCCTCCACGTTCCTCCCTGTCGATCCACGTGCAGCATACGCAGAATCTGGAGGAAACGAATGCCCCTGCAACAGATAAAACCACCTCATTTCTCACAATCCTTTGATTTAATATAATAAAACATCACTTTATACTTAACTCTCTACCTGATGGCTGACGTGGCGAACACTTGGCCGTTTGACCCTACACCAAGCACAATGATTGAGGCAATGACGACTATCAAATCTGTAAAATAATAAAGAAATAATGAAACACTGAGCAGAGTTTTAATTAAATGAAAAGTGAAAAGCTTTTTGCATAATCTAGGATGATACAGTGCAACATTTCCAGTTCTAATGAGAACAAAGAGACAACCAGGTGCACCTATGATGGATATGGGCTTCCTGATAAAGCGAAGGCGTCCTTTGATGCCTGCATATTTGCTGCGGCAGCCTGCCGACCACAGCCGGACCACGTACTCCGTGCCAAAGAACAGAACCAGCACAATCTCCTGTGGAGAACAAACAGTGAGCACAGGGTCACATGACAGCACCGGTTCAGAGACGAGACACCAGAACATACAGGACGGATAGGCTGTGGTTTGTAAAGGCACTTATAACACGGAGCCACACATCAGCACTAGTCTAACACCATTACAGTCGATCACCAGGACGTACAGCCAGATACAGGGAGCAGTGACAGGTGTGTGAAGTGGGAGGTGGTCTATGTAGACCACCCAGCCACCCACAGGGAGAGATGGAGGCTCGTACTGAGACCTGTCAATAAATAAGCGGCTGAAGCCCCAGAAACAGACATAAAGATTTTATGATGCTGAGCTCTTCTCTGCTGAACTTAATGCTTTAAAATGTCATTTCCTTCCCACTGCTGTGCTTCTCTTTTATATGGAAGTAAGTCTCTAAATCTATTAAACCTGAAGGAGATCATTCCCTGGCCACTGTTTATCCATAATATCTAAACATTATGGATAAACATCATAGTGTTTATCCATAACAATACCACCACCATACTGTCTGTTGGACCCTATGGCCATGTGGGTGGCCTTTTATTGACTTCAGTTGTCTGCTCCCTGTATGAAACCTAAAACCACAACCCTGCTGCAATAGCACAGCACAACAACGACCCGTCAATCACAACATCTTCCTCCCCACGCTGGATAACAAGGTGCTGGTCTAGGCTTCAGTGATGGAAGGATTTATTCTCCTTTCGTCTAAACGAGGTCTCTTATCTCCTCAGGCTTTAGAACCATTAACCTGCTGAATCAGAGAGAATAAAACTGTTACAGGTGTTTCAATAGGAGGAGAGGATGTTGATTTATTATTAATACCATCTCAGTCTGCTTCTCATGAAATCATTGAATTGTTTGGGATGTTTTCAGGCTATAATAAACCTATAATAGACTAATATCACTAAATGCCATCACATCTATTACAGATGTAGCGTCGGCATCTTCTGTCTGGAGAGCAGAAGGGATGAAAAATGAAGAGATAATTAATAAAACACCTGTTAAAGAAGGTTTTACCTCCATCTCTAGACTTTGTGTTCGTTGAGGATCTTTCATCGTCAGCTGTTACTGAAAGGTGGCTGATCATAATTTTGCTAAATAGAATATTTAACTGGGCAGATTTTAATGACATCACCTCTCATGCACACATGTGAAAAGATCACGTTTGATAACTCCGCCTTCATACAAAACCAAACCAAACAGAAGCACTCACTAAAAACTACTGAGCTACATGACGTCTGAAAGTCAAAGGTACACATGGAATCCAGAAAGATTAGTCATTATAATACCTTAAAATAGGTCACCCAGATGTTGGGGGTGGTGTGTGTGTGTGTGTGTGTGTGTGTGTGTGTGTGTTGTGTGTGTGTGTGTGTGTGTGTGTGTGTGTGTGTGTGTGTGAAACTGGCAGCTATGTGTTTACTGGAAACAGCTGCCTGCTGGTGCAAAGATAATCTCATCAAAGCCAGACGAGGATGAATCTCATTCAGAGAGCATCGTATGAATCTGTGATTGGATTGCTTGGAGTCCTGTGACAAAGAAGGTACACATATGCAGAAAAAACAACACACAGCCACACGTGTTACACACGTTACACAAAGAGCTGCCTGAACAAGAAACTATTATTTATTACAACTCTGAAAAATGTTTGAATGTGCTATCTGATGTTTTAGGACTTCAATAAAGGGAAATCAGGTAATCAGAATGAGTTTCTTTAGAAACGGACAGATAAAGCAGCCAATCACATGTCAGTATAGAGTGGGTGTGACCAAAACAGTCCTGATTCATCTGAATCGTCATGAGGAACTGCTAAAATCAGAGAGGGAAGGATCTGTTCATTTTAAGAGGCCTCGCTGCTTTTTTAAGGTGGATTATTGAGTTTACGTGTTGTACTTGAATGCACCATAAAATGATTATTTTGCCAATCACACTGTCAGACAGAAAAAGGTGTAAAAGCAAAACAATTATTAATCAGAGGTGTAGATGTGTGAGTGGCGTCTTAATAAATCTAAAAGTCACAGTCCACCATGAGCAGGGCCAGGTGGTCACTGAACACACACACACACACACACACACACAAACACACACACACACACACACACACAGAGCAGGACATCATACAAGCTTCACTTCTAAACAACAACAAATATGTAAATAAGGGCTCTGTTCAATTAGAGAAAACCATCCTCATCACATTTATTTTGGTCAATTCTGAATCACTGAGCATAATTATCCACCGAGTTGTAAAAGAGAGACCATCAAATACATCAGCCTGTAATATCATAATAGTATAAGAAACATATTGAGGAAATATTTTTGGAACATTCAGACATGATTCCATGTAGAAACCAGATAACTTCTTCTATCTGGTCACATGAACACAACATAGACAGACGTCACATAGAGCTGCTACAGGATGTCTACCTGTTGATCCTTTGAAAAAGAAGGTGTGGTTAAAAATCACTGGACTTAGAACCACAGAGCATGTGGGGTCATGTTAAACAATCATCTGACTTTAAAACGCCACAACATGCACGTGAGTGACATCATTCAACAGGCGTGAGAAAAGAAGAGCAGTGAGGAGGAATGTGAAGAAATGGTTGTAATGACAGCTGGTTTTATTAATCACTTTAAGTCATCACAGTTTGATTATTTGCACATTCATAAACTTTTGTACATGTTGCCATTGAGCATCATTTCTTGAACATAGTCTCCACTGCATGACGCTTGTACCCGTTTTTTATTTTATTTACAGTCAATCTATTGTTTTAGGTTTACATCATTTTAAATCATCAGACTTCTTTTTACATAGCATCTTAGAACTCATAGTTCTGTTTCTCTTATTTGGATTTTGCACAGGCTAGTTGTTTTGATTTTTTATTATTGAAATACAGCTGAATAATCCACTAAAACCTGATCACGTGGCTTTTTTTTTAAATAGAAATTAAAGTAACCAGACAAGATCCAGTTGATGATTTTGTGACTCTGGCTGTGTGTGTGTGTGTGTGTGTGTGTGTGTGTGTGTGTGTGTGTGTGTGTGTGTGTGTGTGTGTGTGTGTGTGTGTGTGTGTCCATGCCCCCCCCCAGCCTGGCTAGCTGCCCTGCAGGTCAAATATCCTGAAGGACTAACGTCCCTCTGCCGTCCAAAATAAGCAGCTGGTGATTCACTGATGTTAGACGACCCTGGACTTTCTAAGAATAGTTACTACTACCACCAGGAAACCACTGTGACATCATCAGTAGAGCTCCGCCCCTAACGGAGAGCTTGCATCATCCACACACACACACACAATTGTTTTTATTGAATTATTGGTAGATTTGAATACTAATAAAATAAATAACCACACTTTGAATATATTTAATTGTAGGCCTGATGATTTATTTCCTACTAATTAGGATCCATAAAGACAGAGAGGATCAAATTAAATGACAGAAAACTTCAGTGTGACTAAATAAATATCAGTGATAAAAAGTTACAGAACACACAGTGTCCCTTCTGTCCTCGGACTGACACGGGACTCTGGAGGGGTGTGTGTGTGTGTGTGTGTGTGTGTGTGTGTGTGTGTGTGTGTGTGTGTGTGTGTGTGTGTGTGTGTGTGTGTGTGTGTGTGTGTGTGTGTGTGTGTGTGTGTGTGTGTGTGTGTGTGTGTGTGTGTGTGTGTGTGTGTGTGTGTGTGTGTGTGTGTGTGTGTGTGTGTGTGTGTGTGTGTGTGTTAGAGACAGATGAAGTAAGCTCTTTGTAGTGTTTCCAAACAGCAGCCATGATTTTCTCTAAATGTTTTACGGCCATAACTTATTGCATCACTGTTCAGACTAACAGCCTAATAAACCACAATCAACAAGTCTCAGCGAGCACAGGCTGCATGGAGCAGACGCATCAACAGAAGCTTGAGAGGACACGGAGGTGTGTGTGTGTGTGTGTGTGTGTGTGTGTGTGTGTGTGTGTGTGTGTGTGTGTGTGTGTGTGTGTGTGTGTGTGTGTGTGTGTTGTGGTGTGTGCATTAACTACAGGAGATTAGTCCTTTTGAGTTTCATAATTTGTTTGGACTGAGCTGTAAAATGGCCGGCTGTTAAATAAACCTCCAAACACAGATCTTACATCTCCATCTTGTGGACTAAACAGGGTACTGCAGTGTAAACCTAAAAACACTGGCAGGAGATTCTGAGTGCAGATGGGTTCTGTGTCCTTTTTGTCTTTTTGTGGACTTCTGTGATGGACTGTTTCCTGTCCAGGATGGACCAAACTCCACTCATTATTAAACTGTGGTCTATTTGCAAACAATGCCAAATGCAACATCTGTGCAGAGGTTTCAGTTTGTTTTAAAACAGGTCAACTCTTTATGCAAATCAACGCACATTTAGATTGTAGACCAGGGCTTTCAATGGGCGTCCAGATCCGGTCCATGACCTGCATACTTCTGGCCCACCACGCGCCCCTAAACAAGAACTTTTAACCATCTAAAGATAGACACTGGTACCAGGATTCAGGTCTCCCAGGTGAAAGGCGGGTTCACCTACCTCTAGGCTACAATCTCCTTTAGAGGCATCATTTAAGTTTTAAGATAAAGGTACTATAGGGAATTTGGTAAACAATGTAGCTTAAAACATTTTTTTCATGCCTCTTAACAACATTCAAACATAGTATAGCTATAAATATATTGTGGAGATTTAAAAAATTAAAGAAATCAATAAGGTGGTTCCCTCGCAGTTCTCTAAAAACCTCAGCCAATCAGACGTTTCAGACTAAAGCAGCTATTGGACAATCCGGCTGTCTGTCTCCTGAAGTGCGTCACTTCCTCACTGCTTGGATCCTCCATTAATGCTGCTGGAGCATTTTTCAGCAGAACATCCAGGAAGTGAGAGAAGGACAGAAACAGCTGTTAGCGCTTCAGTTTTAGGAAAAACTACCAGAGTCCCAAAAAGAAAAACACCTTTTCAGCTGCAGGAAACTAAAAACGTTTGGACGTAGAAAGAGGAAAAACCAGGGGGAACGTTAGCATAGCGCTTCAACGACTGGTGTTACTGTGGCGATGTGCAGCGCGGCATAAGGATTATAGCCGACAGGAGGGGTGAGAGACGTGTTTGTGTAAAATAGCTAGCGATACCTAGCTTGTTTGAAGATTACATAGTGCAGCTTTAAGTCATAGGGTTTATCAGGCTTTCAGAGAAAATACATTAAAATTGAGATTGGATTAGATGACACAAAGTAGTGCTTTCACCGTAGCAAAAAGATTGTATCTGCACAGTTTAGACGTTTAATCAGCTGTCTGCCTTTAGAATATTGTTCTATGCTCATGAATCAGGGCAAGTAACCCCCCCCCCCCCCCAGCCTGCAGACGTCTAAACAGCATGTCATGTGGCGCTTCCCAGTTCGTAACTGAATACCTCTGTTGTAGACTGTGGTCCTGGTTCCTGCAGGTGTTTTCTCTGGTATCAACAATCTACAGTAATACTAAATGTAAACTGACTAAAGAGCTTTGTATTATTCTGTGATTTGATGAGCTATATAAAGCTGTGGTTCCCAATTTTATTTAGTTTCTGACCCATAAAATAACCCCAAAAAACCTGGGACCTCATATAAATGGGTCTAAAAGCTGCGTAAGTCATTTTCTACGCAAACTTTGTGATTTATAGTCCTGGGAACCTAGAAACACCTAAACTACTGTGGTGCTGGTGGGGGGGTATGTTATTGTCTCAGCTCCACCTGTAGTTCTGGGACAGTAGCGAGTTAGTTTCAGGTTCAGTACAGTAGTACTCACCATCCAGAAGAGAGTTCCTGTTGCAAAGTCTGCATATTGTTCTATAGTGGACAGGACGCTGAAGATAAGACACACTAGGACCATGACGAAGCTGCAGAGAGGAACAAGGCACCGGGTCAGTCTCAACACATCACACTTCATTTAAAGCACCCAATCACTAAAACCCAAGCCGAGTCAAGAATCCCGTCTGTGGTTATCTGATATTTTCATGCACTAGAAAAAACAAGATCATTTCATTATCAACGACCTGCAGCGTCACTGACAGATCACATCACTGCAAAGTAGATATTACATGTGGTACAAAGTTTGGTGTACTTTGTCTCTGTTTTCCTTGTTTTCATCAGTCTTCTTGTATTACCAGCTGACAGGATGTTTCCACATCTCCTAGCAACAGTGAAACAATCCCACGAGATGGTCCATCTGTCACTGTACATACATCGTCTACAAATACAGCCCTAAACATACAAGCAGGGACAAGGAGGACAAGGGACAAGCATGGAGGTGAAGACACGAAGAGGTCCAGCTTCTCAGAACACTCGATGAACTGTTTATTAATAATCTGTGTTTTATGTGGTCTGATTTTCAGTTCAGACCACCTTAGATGAAAAAAGAGAAAATTCAAACAAAATATTACAAAAAATTAGAGATTTTTTAAAAATATGATAAATAATACATTTTTCTGTTAAGTATTTAAATCATTTAATATAAGATACGATAATAAGATTTAAAAAATAGCAGCTAGGACAGGATGGTAGGGGACGGGATCAAAACCTATCGTAAAAATACTAAAAATAAAAATCATTTTGACACATTATTGTTGGACAGTGCTAACTTTAAAAAATATGTTATAATTACTTTGTGGAGACTGGAATTATTTGTGTATTTTTAGTATGTTTGCTCTTTTATCCATAAATTTCCCAGAACTCATATTTTACTGGACTTTCTGTTGGACAGAAGTCCGTTACTGCACTTTAGTTTTAGGATTTTTGAACGATACAAAAACAGGAGATCATTCTAGAAGGCTGTAGGTTTTAAATTCATTTAAAAAAATAAAAAGTCTGCATTGATGTTGTGAACTATACGAGCTGGAATATGTGTACATATGCTGGGAAATTTATGTAAGAGTTTATTATAATTCATGCTGCATCCAAAATAATGCAAACATATAAGCACTGAGATCCCCACCCCCCAAAAACCTCCCTCCACCAGAAGTGAGCCGCGCCTGGCTGGGTTTTAAAAATCAGTTTGTTGAAAAGATCGACTTTATCAGCTTATCATAAAGTCAGGTGATGAAGGACCCTGAAGAAAGAAACCACAACCCCCCACCCTCACACACACACACACACACACACACACACACACACACACACACACACACACAACCAGCCAGATGGGAGGGAAGATTTTACTCTACAGGGATTACAGCTCACCGACACACAGTGGCACACATACAAAGACACATTTCGTTATTTTTTTACCGCCTTTAAATTCAGGTCAACACAAACATATAAAACATGCAAACTCATTGAATCAGATTATTTAACTGCACTTCTGAACCTATAAAGACGCCAGCCGTCAACAGGAAGCTTACTCAGGTCACGTCTTCTCATCTGGCTCAGCGGGAATAACAAATAAAAAACCCTCTGGTCAACAGAGATACTGCTGTTTGAGTTTGATCCTCCTTTGATCCACTTAGTTTGATGGATATCTCATGTTAGCATCAGTCTGCATCTGTCAGTCACATTTCTGGATGCACAAATGGCAGCTGGGGTACCTAATGATATTTTATGCCTGTCTAATGTTCTGAAGAATTTTTGAAGGGTGTCCAAGCATCTAGTAGTGGTTAGGTTAAGACAAAAGGTCTAGGTTTTGATACAGATACTTTATGAGAAGTGATTAACGGGACATCAATCAAACTGTTCAAGCTGCTGCCAGTAGCTCATGAGGTCACCATGGTAACTACAACCTTGAGTTTCTCACTCCTAAATACTGAGCAGTATAGGTCTATGAAAGAGATATGACAAGTTCAAAGCACTCCTCATTTACAGTAAAAAGAGAGAAAAACATAACAGGATCCTGTTGGAGATGCAAACTAGCAGCAAGACGGGTGAAAAATGAGAGTTCAACCAGCACAAAAGTTTGAGTGCATGACATCATAAACTGTGATTGAGCCAAATCCATAGAAGGAACCAACCCGTCTGTCCATGTCCCGCTGAACCAGGAGGATGTTTCCACTGGGAAGTTTATCTTACACGTTTTTCCAACATTCTGCTGTCGTTCATGGAAAAACTGTTCAATTACCTGCAATTTGCATCCTTTTTAAGAAATGTCCTGCTACAATAATAATAATAATGCATCAGTTTTATATAGCGCTTTTCTAGGTCACTCAAAGACGCTTTACAGAGTTGCATCATTCATTCACACAGTCATTCTCACCGGTGGTGGTAAACTACGACAGACGTCTGTAGCCACAGCTGCCCTGGGGCAGACTGACAGAAGAGAGGCTGACATTCTGACCATCGGCCCTTCTGACCACCACCAACATTCACACACAGTCACACTCACAGTCACACAGGCAAGGTGGGTGAAGTGTCTTGCCCAAGGACACAACGACAACCTAACCCAGCCAGAGCTGGGGATTGAACCGGTGACCCTCTGGTTACCAGACCGGCCACTCTCCCAACTGAGCTAGTGCCGCCCACTATTTGTTGCTACAAATAGTCATAGAACACTCACAACAAAGCTGCTTTTGAATGTCTACTTTCTATGGGCTTGACTGATGATAAGAATTAGTATTTTATTGCTTCCAGGGCTTTAGGTTGCGGATTGACCAGATTTTTACATTAAAAAAAAAAAAAGATCAGTTAAAGGTGCAGGTTAAGACAGGGGCGGACACATCAGCTCAACTCCAAATCCAGTTCCGGTCTGTTGAAATCAGATAATCTTATTAGGATCAATGTTATTTCATAATCATGTAGCTCATTCACAAGGTCGTGTAATCCGTGTGTTTTCTATAAGCACACTGTTTTACTGGGATGACAATACGATTACCTGTTCCTAGCACTCTCCATATTCCACCAGCGAAGTGACAGACCCAGCAGACAGATTCAGACAGATACAATGACTGAATGAATGATGTCATCCAGGTAGTCTGGACTTGTCTCAGAGACTAAGTGTAGGACAGTTCTGTGTTGACTAGAGACACCTGTCCTCACTCCAACACAACCAAACGCCTGTCTGATGCACCGTGTCTCCTTGATGTCTCCAACATCGCTGGTGGCCATCGTTTCTGCTCAGCGTGAATTGACTTTCATCAGTGAACAGCACTGGAGCCATCTATAATGACCCATGTCCTCTGTTCCTCCTCCTGCCACTCCTCCGCAGGTGTTTCTCATCCATTCCCCTCACGCAGCTGCTCATCGTTTCCCTGATCACGTCCCTCCCTATAAAACCTTCCTGTTGTTATCCCATGTCCCTCCCTGTGTTGTCCTGTTTTACACAGCCCGAGTCCTCTGCTCCTCCTGTACCTGGGTCCTACGCCAACCAAAACATAACAGCCACTGGTCCCTCAACCAGTCTAAGTGCTCCCTAGTCCATGATGCCTGTATCTGGTGGTGTTTAAGTTTAAGTAAGAAACTTTTAGTTGACCCTTGTCGATCAGTCGGGCTCAACTCAAGAAGGCGACAGAAAGTCACCTCCATGGGACAAGAGTCAAGGTCAATTACAAAGCAACCAGGTAACAGGTGAGGGCAGTAGTCTGGCCACGCTGATCCCCAGTGTCATAAACTAGCTTTAATAACATATAAGCTGGACCACTAGCTGTTTTCAGGTAAAGTTTGAATAAACTATTTTTGAAATATGTGTTGTAGACTGAAATTTGACCAAAGCACCAAAAACCAAACCAGTAGAAAGAGAAACACATTGTGATCATTAAGCAGAGCTCTGCATACGATAAAAGGAGGTTTGATTACATCATACTGATGATGTATTATACTGTTGTACCACACATAGAATCAGGTCCTGGACTATTTCAGCTGATAGATGATTTTAAGACTAAAGGTTAAAGGTTGAGTCAACATGGTTTATTTATCATTTGTAAAGGTTTGAGTGTACTCCATCATCGCACATGAATCTGTTATTTCAGTGACCGTTTGATCATCTACAGATATACATTAGACACAGGGGTTTAAGATTTTATTAATGTCATCATAGGATTTCTGCGTTGACTCTGCAGGGATGCGTTTGCTACAGACATGACTGAGTCACTCACAACCATTAGCTAACCTTATTCAGCCAGGCCAAAACCCCTGGGATCTGATTAAAACAAAACAGCTGGGGTTTTACTGAGTATTATTGACTGCAAATCTGTCCAGCGTCACTAAAATAGAGGCTAAAGCCACACCAAACTGTCTACTCTGTCAGCGGTGAAACTCAGGCTACACAGGCTTTAAAAATGTCAAATAACAGCAATGAGTTATGGGTAAACAAGCTCAATCGAAACAATATGAAGAGAAAACTTAGCGTGATTTGAATGTGAACAGGCCTCGCTGATCAGCAGGCCTGAAACCTTTTAGTTTATAGATAAAATCAAAAACTGGCATCAAAGATCCTATTGCTGCAGCCAGGTTTCTGATCGGTCATCAAATCCTTAACTAACAAAGAGCAAACAGATCTTCGACTAAACCACATCTTATGGTAAATGGCCTATAGAGCGATATTTATAGAGCCATATTTATAGAGCAATAGTTATAGAGTTATATTTATGGAGTGATATTTATAGACCAATATTTATAGAGCAATATGTAGAGCGATATTTATAGAGCAGCATTTAAAGAGCTATATGTAGAGCTATATGTAGAGTGATATTTAAGAGCAATATTCATAGAGTGATATTTATAGAGCAATACTGTATATAGAGTGATATTTATAGAGCAATATGTAGAGTTATATTATTAGAGCGATATTTATAGAGCAATATGTAGAGTTATATTATTAGAGCGATATTTATAGAGCAATATGTAAGTAAGTAAGTAAGTAAGTAAGTAAGTAAGTAAAGTGTATTTATATAGCACCTTTCACAGAAAAAATCACAAAGTGCTTCTCAGAAAACAATGTAGAGCGATATTTATAGAGCGACATTTAAATAGCTATATGCAGAGCGATATTTATAGAGTGATATTTATAGAGTGATATTTATAGAGCAATATATAGAGCAATATTTATAGAGCGATATTTAAAGAGCAATATGTAGAGTTATATTATTAGAGCGATATTTATAGAGCAGTGTGTAGAGCAATATTTATAGAACAATATGTAGAGCAATATTTATAGAGCGACATTTAAAGAGCAATATTTATAGAGTGATATTTATAGAGCAATATTTATAGAGTGATATTTATAGATCAATATTTATAGAGCAATATTTATAGAGTGATATTTATAGAGCAATATTTATAGAGCAATATTTATAGAGTGATATTTATATTTATTTTATTATACCACCAGGTCCCTCTGACCACCACCAGTAGACAAGGTGGGTGAAGTGTCTCCAAGGACACAACGAGAATGTAACCCAGCCGACAACCCTCCGATTGCCAGATGGCCGCTCTACATATTGAGCTCCACATATTGAGCTCTACATATTGAGCTCCACATACTGAGCTCTACATATTGAGCTCTACATATTGAGCTCCACATACTGAGCTCCACATACTGAGCTCCACATATTGAGCTCTACATATTGAGCTCTACATATTGAGCTCTACATACTGAGCTCTACATACTGAGCTCCACATATTGAGCTCTACATATTGAGCTCTACATATTGAGCTCTACATATTGAGCTCTACATACTGAGCTCTACATATTGAGCTCCACATATTGAGCTCCACATACTGAGCTCCACATACTGAGCTCCACATATTGAGCTCTACATACTGAGCTCCACATATTGAGCTCTACATATTGAGCTCTACATACTGAGCTCTACATATTGAGCTCCACATATTGAGCTCCACATATTGAGCTCTACATATTGAGCTCTACATATTGAGCTCCACATATTGAGCTCTACATATTGAGCTCTACATACTGAGCTCTACATATTGAGCTCCACATATTGAGCTCCACATATTGAGCTCCACATATTGAGCTCTACATATTGAGCTCCACAATTCCACATATTGAGCTCTACATATTGAGCTCTACATACTGAGCTCCACATATTGAGCTCCACATATTGAGCTCCACATATTGAGCTCTACATATTGAGCTCTACATATTGAGCTCCACATATTGAGCTCCACATATTGAGCTCCACATATTGAGCTCTACATATTGAGCTCTACATATTGAGCTCTACATATTGAGCTCCACATACTGAGCTCCACATATTGAGCTCCACATATTGAGCTCTACATATTGAGCTCCACATATTGAGCTCCACATATTGAGCTCCACATATTGAGCTCCACATATTGAGCTCCACATATTGAGCTCCACATATTGAGCTCCACATATTGAGCACCACATATTGAGCTCTACATATTGAGCTCCACATATTGAGCTCTACATATTGAGCTCCACATATTGAGCTCCACATATTGAGCTCAACATATTGAGCTCCACGCCGCCCCACAGGTCACCAGAGAATCAAATTAGCTTCAGTCCCAGTCAGTCCAGTTAACTTCATGTTGGAGCAGATCGAGATCAAAGCTGTCCAGCTGAACTTATGAGGAGAAAGTACGTCTGTCAACAAAATACCAGAGAGACGGCAGCCTCCAGAACCCCATCAGCAGCAGCAGCTGCCATAGGAGACAATAATAATATAAAACTATAGCAGTATGTAATAATCATTTAAATTTGACATAAAAGCACTTATTTTACTGATTTGAGAGAGATATGGTGATACAATTTAATTTATGAAAGATGAATGATTTACAGGACAATTTTTAAACAGCCTAATAAAATTATTCTGTTCAACTGAAATACTTTTTGTTGTATGCCTATTAAAATTTCTCAAAATTCATAAAATACTAAACATCTTTCTGTTAGATTGTTGATATTTTTATATCACATATATATTATTATATATAGATTTATGATAAAAGACTCTTCATGGAAGTTAAATCAATGAGCCAGTGCACCCGGTTCAATATAGGCTTTTAGCTTGCTTAATTAAAAGCTTATTAAGAGGCTGATATGTGACAAACCTTTAAACTACATTTACAGAACATTTTTTCTCAGATTACAATCTACAACATGATATACATTATTACTGTACTGCATAGCAAAATAATGTATGTTTACCCAGTGATGCTTTCTTGTATTCCAACTAGTCACTATGACCTAACTGACATGTTTCTCCCTACTTTGATTTAGTATGAGATCATTTGTTTAGTAAGTAAGTAGTAAGTAAAGTTTATTTATATAGCGCCTTTCACAGATATACATCACAAAGCGCTTTACAATATAAACAAAAAAACAAAACAGAGAAAACATTGAAAATAAAAAACAAAACAGAGATTTGGGGGTACCACATACAATATTTGGGCAAGATTTGGGGTACCATCAGGGGACCTACATTGTAAATTATGACTTAAAGTGGGACATTTACTCAGGCTTGGGCAAAGAGAAATATTGGGGCAAACTTCAAGATTTGGGGTACCATCAGGGGACCTACATTGTAAACACATTACACATTGGCTTGTGTAAGGAACTAAAGTCTTGGGCAGAAATATTGGGGCAACTTCAACACAATATTTGGGCAAAAAAATAAAGATGGGAGCAGAAGAAAATGTAAACAAAAAGGAGGGAGGGAGTAGCATTTTACACACAGTCACAACAACTGAAAAACACATCAAGGAGGGTGGGGGGGTCAGGATCTCCACCAGCAGCAAGGACACGGCACAGCTGACCGACCTTCA
>SSNR01000149.1:741925-779058 GCA_006937965.1 Callopanchax toddi | reverse complement strand
CTCCCAGTAGAGGGGGGGGAGGAGAGTTAGGTGAGAGAGCGTAGAGAAGGGGGGGGGCTGAGCAGTCGCTTCATTCACTCTGTTGAGTAGGAGATTATTTTCAGGGTCACCAGATAAGATAACAGAATGTGTTTGGAGCAGGCAGTCCTGTTTGTTACAGCCGCCTTAAATGTCTGTCTCACTGGCTTCATCCCGTCCAAATTCCACATCCTGGCCAGTCCCATCTGATCCGTGTAGTTCGACACATCGATCGTAATTCACTCCACGCCAGAGTTCGTTCGCAGTCAGTCCTACGAGACAACTCAGTCCTCGCGAGTGTTTCAGTGTTCAAAGCACGCATCAGCCCCCTTTGAAGCACAGGAATCCTGCCAATCACACCTGTTAGCTCCGTTGTTTTCCGATAAACCAGGTCCATGCAGATTCCAATGAGCGTGCACCCGATCATCATTAATCCAAAGTTGTAGACCTCCAGAGACAGACTTGCAGGACCCGCAATCTGATCCATTACGAACCCCACAGCTCTTGTCTCAGTCAGCCGCGGAGTCCCCTCCTCCGTTTTGAGAGTGTAAAAAATTTTATCCATTTTGTTGGGAAGCCAGCAAACCAAAGCCATATCAAGAAAAAGAAAAATATTTAACCAGAAGGAATGAGAAAAATGCTCAGAAGACAAAACAGCTGCAGGAGGAACACACAAGGGAGAGAAGGAACAGAGACCGCTCTCAACAGAAGCCGGAAGAAGAAAGGTTTAGTTTAGGGTTTTATGCTGCTTCAGCAGTACAGACAGTAGTACTTCAGACAGTGTTTGATTTAAACAAACTAAACCGTTTCATGAAGAATTGTAGAGGTTTACAATCAGGTAAACCTTTTTGAGCTGACATTGTTCAAAGATTAGCTGCTAGTGTGTCACTGTTTGACATCGCGATCGCTCCTGATCTGACTGTTGCTCCAGTCAGACGACTACTTCCTGTTTCTAGACACTCTGCTCATTCTGAGTGATGTCACTAGTGGGTGTGGTCTAAATAACTGATAGAACGCCACTTCAATATGACACAAGTATCTCTATAAGAGCTTTACGATGATAAAACCTTGTCATTTCGAAACAGAAATGCTCTAAACTGATATTTGCTTTATGTGTATCTAATGATTTGTATTTAAGGAAGTACTGAGTTCTATAATGTCCTTTAATATGTCCAACTCCTGGTGTCTGCAGTAGATGTAGAGTACAAACACTCCTGTATTTAAATAATCTATAAGATGGAAGGCCTTGGTAACTGCATGGTCAGAGCCCTCCCTCAACCCTCTGACCACCCCCACCCCCCATTCCAGCCGTGGAGGAGCTTAGGGTGGATTACACCACATCAGCGGCCGGCCACAAACAAGGATATTCCATCTGAGCTTAGCCATCATACTCTCCGGCATATTCAAAGACCAAGACAATATAGTCATGATTAAAATATCTGTCTGGATCCAAATGTACCATGAAGTCAGGCAGGAAATGATGGTTACTCATTTACTTATGCTTAAGGGTTTTTTTGTTATAAATATTAAAATAAATTACTCAATAACGTGTACATTTTTGAATATGTTGTGTTTAAAAAAACAAACTTTTAACACAAATGTTTTTAAATCCTAGTAAAAAAGCAACAGTTTCAGCATCAGATGCTGTCAGGTTCACTAAGCACCCAGAAAACTTCAAGTTAAAGTACCAGATTTTTATTTTCTGCACCAACTGTTTCTAACAGGCTGCACCATCAAATCATACGGAGACCCTAAGAGGACCTTAGAGAGGAAAAAATGCAGAAATGGTTTATTTGCCCATGAGAAACAATTTGGTATGCATGAAATTGGATTGTGTGCAATACAGCTGTGCCATATTGCATCGTATTGTATCTCATATCATCTTTTCGATTATTTAAAAACAGGGTTTATTTGCATGTCGCATCTTTTTGTAATTGTACTTGTCTTTGAGTTTGTACCAGTTGTTTCAAATCATACCTATGAAGTGAAGTTACTTTGTTTTTACTCTGAGTGTAGCACAAATAATAGATTTTTTATCTATGATTTATTTGTATTATTATTTTAATTATTAGTATTGTTAAAAAAATTATTTTTAGTTGATTTAGTTGTGGTTATGATTTATGTATTTATTTAGTTTCTCTGTTATTTTCTTTCTAAACACTTGTGTTTTGCTGTCTTATACTGTTTTGTGGCTTTGAAAGAGGACCCCCTTGAAAACAAGATGGTTCATCTCAAGGGGTTTTATCCTCTTCAAATATAAGTGAATAAAATAAAATTAAAATAAATGTCAGTACAAAATATAATATTTTGCATGATAATAAATTGTATTATGATAAACGATCAGGCATTGCAGTACATTTAGTGTAGCAGCAGATTCATAATGCAGAACAGATGATAGAAAGGAAACATGGAAAATGCTTCTTGTTTCCTGTAATAAATGCTTTGCATGCTGCAATGAGTATATGGATTCATATGCATTATTTTATTGCTAAATCTTCATGATTGTATTTCAAGCTAAATTTCTTGAGATACTTTGTAAATGTAATGTAAACGTCTCCATTTGTACAGCGCTTAAAAAATACATGGACGACAAAGACGTTTACGTCATTCACAGGCTGCTGGCACTCTTTGTAGACACAGGCGCCACTGGACTGGCCAACCACCACCAGGTGATGTGGGTGAAATGTCTTCCCCAATGACAAAGTGACCCAGCCAGAGCAGAACTAGCAACCCTCTGCTTGTAAGATGAATGCTCTATACTGAGCTTCTGTCACCCCAAATTTAATATGAGTGTGAGTCGAAAATGTCCAGAATTAACACAATAAATAAAAAAATAAATAAATGAAGCTCAGGTTTGTCACACTCATTAGAAAGTTCTTTGAGAGCATGCAGTTCTATCAAAATTCTTGTATTTTGTGCACATGATATAGTTTCCCACAGAACAAAAAAAACCAAAATGTTTTCTTTTATTGTCTCTTATGGGGCTCTCTAGATTTAAATGGATTCATTTGAAGAGTCAAGCTTTTGCCATTTTTATGACAATGTTCATGTTATGCACAGTGTTGCCAGATCTGGAGAGAGAAACAAGCAACAGGACAAAAAACCAGCCTAAACGGAGCGACTCGCTCTTCTGCAGACGCACAATGATGGATAAACAGGTCACTTCTTTTATACGTGTCAGGTATTGAGCATTTTATGTCAGATCTATTTAAAGACACAAGTAAAGGTATTTATTATTTCTAGGGCTGTCAATTGATTAATTTTTTTAATCGCGATTAATCGCATGAGTGTTCATAGTTAACTTGCGATTAATTGCACATTTTTAAGATGTTCTCAACTGATCTAAATAGTTTATTTTCAAATATTCTTTTAATTTAAATACAGGCCATTTAACATTTACTTCACTTGCTAAAACGTGATATACAAGAAATAAGATGTAGCCTCCGTTCTGGCTCTGACAGGTTGAATCAGCCTTCCTATCAAATGATTTCTCTCCTATAGAATTAGTTCTCATCACAACACACTAGGACCATTTTTAAATCATCCTAATTAACCCCAAAACGTCTAAAGCTGGACTTTTTCTGACAGACCTTTAGTGTCATTTGCAAAACCTAATGGTTTTCAGAATGACCAACAAATGTTCTTAATCTCAATTAAATTGACCTGGTTAATTAAAATAATATAAAACAAGGGTTTCAATATTAATATCATGTATTTTTGTATGTAGTTGACCATATTCTAACATTGCAATATCCTTTGTTACAACTTAAAACTTTAGTTTTATAAAGTTAGTTGTTAGTTCTTTTTAGCTCTATCGCTTTCTGCTCCTTTCCTCTGAGACACGCCCACTCTCACACGTATGGGCCGGTGGAGGGAGAAGGGGGGGGTCATGTCTGCACTCTGCAGCGCTGACAGACTGACACACAGAGAGGAGGGGTCTCTCTGTGACCCAGCGTTGCTGCGTTTTTGCAGATTCAGGAGGGCAGATGCCTGACGGACTGATTATCAAGAATGTCCTGATCGTCGGTATAATCATGGAGCAGGTCAGGTTTAGCGGCGAGGATACCAGGAAATCTTCCTGTTCTCCCGATCGCCAGTCCGTCACTGGCGATGCTGTTGAAAGTTTACTGGATGTAGGATTGTCCAGGCGTCTCCGCTGAAAACGTTCTAGTTTCTCCGAGGGGGAGGAGGGCTCTCTGCAGCAGCTGCATGCGTCGCTACACCTCTGTGTTCATACATCCGCAAAGCAGAACTACAAAAGCCTGCACGTTACTCACGCGTTAAAAAAATTAACGCTGTTAAAGGGGGCTTTGCATTTGACAGCCCTAATTATTTCATATCGTCATCTTAATTTTATTTTATATGTTAGTCCTGGATGTAGGCATCTAAAAAAGTTCTGATCAGGTTTAAACAACTAATAATTAAATCTCTCATCCTTTGACATAACGACATCACCTGCAGCTTCCATACGAGTTTTAAACTCGGATCATGTTGTTTTGGCCAAATCGGGGAAAAAAACAACATTATGCCTCATTATGTCATCTCATGTGAAACGAAAGGTTAAATGTTGTTTCCTTACAGTAACATTAATATTATTTTATGTCAATAGTTTACATTATATTATTACCCTTATTGCCCCAAATGAATTAATAGAAATGTGTCTTTGCTTTATTCTTGATACGCGAGTTAAAAGGTTATCCTATTTTTGGGGTCATGCTATGATTAGTACTTGTGTTACTATGTTTTGCTGTATGTAGATTTAGTTGTAAAATCTATAAAGTAAAACTAATTTAAAAACAGCACAAATAGTTTGAAATAAACTACTTTTGTCAGTGTAACAAAAATTTAAAGATAAAACAACAGAAAAATGAAGATCGCTTTAAAAAATGTGTTGAGTTTAATGATGAAAAACATTAGCCAGCACACATTTACTAGAATAAACGGGAAGTGACCCACACGGTTCACTTCATTCAGACGGTAATCTCCAACACGAGGTTTCCTTCCTGCCGTCACCACTTCGATGGGGGTGGGGCCTGGAAACGGGATTCACTGCAGCTATTCCAATAATCTGTCCAGATGTAAAAACACATCAAAATATTTGAGACGACATCTGGCCTGCTGTATTTTCACATGGATAAACAGGTGCCGCTCTTCCTGCACTGTAAACTATCAGGCCTATAATGGAGGGAATTGATTCGGCTGTGTCACATGACCTCCTCTTCAGCTAAATAACCAGCAGCTGGAAGGTTAGGGCGTCACAGGGTGTATTTTAGTTTGATTTGCTCTAAAATGATCCGATGACACCGAGGTGTTGATGTAAAGTGATTTGGATTCTTATAACGGGCACCATCTTTATTTCCTTTAGGTTATGTAAACAACTCAGAGTGGTCTGAACATGGGGGGGGGGGGTCACTGCCTCCAGGTTGTCTGTGTGCCGCTGAGTCCCAATGCCATTGCATAAGACTCTTTTCAGACACATGCTGTCCCGAGTCCAAGGGATTTCTACCCACTCTGACTAACTCTCTGGTCATTAGCAAGGCCTGTGTGGAGATTTGTGATCCTGTGCGTATGGTAGACAGTTTGGGAAGCATCACTTTTTACTTATCCTGCAGAAGCCGATTCTTTCATTCTTTATTTTTTGGCTTCCCACCAACAAAAAGCGAGAGAAGGCTCACTGGCCACCACTCAAACAAAAACACAGCTGTAACTGGAACTCTGATTGCTTAAGTTTCATTTAATTATTTACTTCTTAATTAGTGTTAGGTGATTACTTCCTGAAATAATCATGACCATTTTTGTAAGACACTTCCGCAGTTCGTCTCTCAAAGTTCACAGTTAAATGGAATTCAGGAAATTCAAATCATTTTTCTACAACTGTTAATTAAATTCTACAATAAAATACAGAATCCAGGTTTGATTTAGTGACATTTGTCCTCGACTGAATCATTCCTGAACTGAAGCCCCTCACAGGGAGGACGTTCAGGACGGGAGTCTGGATCCTCTCCATGTCCCTCCTGTGTGAGCCACTCAGCTGTCTGGCTCTGCGCTGACCCTGTGATCCACCGCTGACCTGGACGCTTTGCGTCTCGCCCTGCGACGGCAGAGCTAACCTTTGACCCTGAACAGGATGAAGCGGGTATAGAAAATAAGTGGATGATTTCTACAGAAAGGATTTGGATATTTTGTCTGATCACCACATAGATGTTAAAAATATAGATAAATCAATGCATATCGTCAACTGTAAGTTTCTTATCATCTGTCTGGAACTTAAATCTTCTATATGTGGTTTCTATAGGAGATATGACCAAATGACTAAAAACCTCAGATTAAAAAAACTCATAATGTGGATTAAAAAAAAAAACATCTCCAGTAAGTCTGGTTTATGTTGGTTTGGCTGGAGAAGAGATTTCTGATTTCAAACATGAATGAAACTATTCTGAGGTGTGTGTGTGTGCGTGTGCGTGTGTGTGCGTGTGTGTGTGTGTGCGTGTGCGTGTGTGTGTGTACGCGTGTGTGTGTGTGCGTGTGCGTGTGCGTGTGTGTACGCGTGTGTGTGTGTGCGTGTGCGTGCGTGTGTGTGCATGCGTGTGTGTGTGTGTGCGTGTGCGTGTGTGTGCGTGTGCGTGTGCGTGTGTGTGTGTGTGTGTGTGTGTGTTGGGGCATGATAATTATCCTGCGATTGAAACCCTTTGGGGTCTGTTTGTTAATCACTGTATTGATCTATAGTGTTCTGGATATAAAAACATAAAAGACGTTCGAACATTTTTGATCATTTCAACGTGTCGTATATCTTCTGGGGACTGTAAACAATGATGTGGCTTTTTGGTTATCAGACATTTTTCACAGCTTTATTTAAACACAGATGGGTTATTCTCCTCTGTTTGTCTGGAAGTGAAGAATGAGAAGTCCCTTAGCTAGAGCTTGATTTATTATTAGACAGAGGCCCCAAAACTCTCATTTGCTCCCACAAAAGCAACAATCTCTTCCTGCAGCCACGAATATACTGTATGAGCACTAACATACATATTTTATTCTGATCAACTTAGACTTTTGTTGTTTTTAAGGAACTTTTATGTTTTTATTTGTTTTAAAAATCAAAAAGACATTTTAAAGTTTTGAAAACAATGTTTACTTTTATATGCTTATGAGGTCTTTTATCCCCAAATATCTATAGAAAAATAAAAAATGTCCTGGAATGATGAGGTGAAGGCTTTGGTCCCTGGCAGCATCGTAGCATCACCACAGCCTCTTCCAGTCTGGACCAACTCTCCCAGTTCTGCTGCTCCTCAGGAGACTCTACAAGTAGAGGGTAAATGTTCAGCAGGTCTCATATAGAACAGAAAAGACACGGTGAACTGAGCATGTAGTCAGAATGTGGTGTACTGCACTAAAGAGTGCAAAAACAGCACATTTACACATACAAAGTACAAATGTATGTACTTGTACTAACTTACTAACTTGGTTGTTCTAAAAACAAGTCAACACACAATGAAAGAATCAAAACTACATAATATCTACACACTACCCAGCTTCATTCATTCTTATATTCAATTCAAAACACATCATTTAATCAGTCAATTCTTACCTTTTTTTCTCCAGAAATCTCTGCTTCAGCTTCTCCTTTGAACTCAGAACGATCCAGGAACCTCTGTGGTGGATTTGGAACCTGGACAGGTCTTCTTTTAGACACAATCTGCTCTGCTTTGCTCTGTTTCTCCTTTTCTGTGTCTCATTTCCTGCTCCTCACTGCAGCTCGTGTGTCGAGACAGGGATAGAGAGGCCGATTCGCACATCGGCCTACCGGAGCCACCGAGGTGAAACGACTGTAATATCACTAAGCTGAGCTGATAGCGCAACTTCTCCTCTTTCTAAAACCTTTAGATTTTTTTCTGAAAGCACAAGCAGTCGTAGAGGTACGACATTTGTAAAAATGCTTGTCTAAACGCGTGGCCGGCGACGCGTTCGGGTCGGGACGGGCTTTGTTATTTTCAGCGTGAGAAATCACACGCGTGGCGTGTGAAGACAGCAACATGTGTGCGTCTCACGCTCACTGTCTGGGGGTTGAGAGCTCTGAACTGAAATGATTAGAAGGAATTCCTGCTGTAGAACTAAAACGGAGTTCATCTTCAACCATTAGACATGTTTCATGACAGCTAGTCATTTTCTCTAAATGATGTCTGAGTCAGCATGCTTCCTGTTAAACTAAGAAAGCGTTCAGAACATATTCATGATGTGTGTTGGTGTGAATTAAATAAAAGCACAGCTAAGCCTTGTGTGTGTGTGTGTGTGTGTGTGCGCGTGCGTGTGTGCGTGCGTCAGTGTAGAGCTGTCCTGAGTGCTGCATACAACCCTTCATTCCTCTATTCTCCGCCGCTGATCTCCAGAGACAACATGAGAATAGAGGGCCACCAGCAGCAGCCATTCACAAGTAAGAGTTACTTAAAGGAGTGTTAGTGATGAACGGTTAGAAGGGTTTAATAATAAATAAAGGAAAGGCTCAAGTTCACCCTGCTTCATGAGGGTCAAACACTGGAGCTTCAGTTACAGCAGGACAGAATTACCGTCGACGCAGAGCTCAGAAAACACCTGGATGGAGAGAGAAACTAAAAAGTGTTACCTGTAATCATTTGGTGAGACAACGAACATTTTCACAGGAGCTAAGATGTTTAAGCTGCACCAGCAAAAGGCAGTTTGGTTAGCTAATATCTCATTTCAAATGATTACACCGAGGGATAAACACTAAAACTGTTACTTTAGGCCTAAAAAGTTTTAAGATTCCAGCATCAAATACAACAGAAGGACCAGGAAACATGAGCTGAAACGTCCCTTTTTATAGGATATCGGAGTCAAGTCTTAGTGGTTCGTCTTTTCTTAAAGCGCTTCTCCTTTTGTTATTAGTAGAATTTAAAACTCATAGAGGCTGGTTTGTTTTCATCATTCTGTTTCCTACAGAGATGGGTTTGGGTCATTTAGTTCTTACCTTCTATGTTAAATATTCAGAGAAAAAGGCGGGGCTTCAGTCCAGATGGACTCAAAAAACAACATGGCAGCCTGTAAATGGAATATCATGACTGGAGACATTTAGTTTGGAATTCTCTCCAGCCTTTGGTGAAGAAGAGAAATGGTCACTTCGTAATGAGGACAGCCTTGTGTTGTTTTTTATTGTTTTATATTTTTGAACAAAACGTGTTTTTTATGGATCCTTGTAGGGTTGGGTGGTATTATGGTAATACTGTATATAGCTGGTGTTTAAAAATAGCAATGGTGTCCATTTCACTACGTCATCAAAAACATGCACTGTCAGGGCTGGACTGTCGGTGAGCCAGTGTTAACTTTGGGCCGGTCCGATCCGGTGCAGTCCGGAACGGGACGGTCGAGCAGCCCACTAGCTGTGCAGCTAGTTTTAATCAGCACTTCCTTGTTGTGGCAAAAGCTCAAACGGCCGCGGGTGTGTTCGTGTGCTTAGGGCTTCAGTCAACAGCAACATTCGCCCCACCTTGCACCATTTTGAGCAGCATTTCCTGTTGCAGTGTGAACTTGTACGGCTGAGGGTGTGTTTGTGCACGCTTCAGCCAACAGTGGGATATCCATCCCCTGAAGACAACCCACAACATCAGCTGTAAGTGCTCATGGTAAGATCCATGACCAAAAGCTAAATTATGGTCCCAGTCCAACCCTGGTAATACCGTACACCGTGGGAAAATACGGAGGAAGTTTGACGGTATTAAAATGTGGATACCGCCCAAGCCTAGAGCCTTGGGTTAAATGTTCCTTAAATACTCCGGACATCTGCTCGTATCTTTCCTTCTACCCTGACTCTCCTCACAGTTGATGATCAAGATAATATCCTTACAGTAAAATGCTGCCGTCACTGCTTTTCACTCCAGCAAATGTTGAAAATAAAAAAAGTTGATGTTTATAGTCTGAGGCCTTTTTAGATGAGTCAGCAAACCCCTGCTCTGACCACTAGACTGAGGTGATCATGTAAAACCTGTCCTGATTAGGGTTGGGTACCGAAGTTCAGTCCGGGTATGGACCCGACCGTTAGATCATCGGTACTAACCAGACCAAAATACAACGTGAATTTCGGTGCGCCATTTCGGTGCCCCAAAATATAGCCGCCTATTTACGCCCTCTGGTGTTTGCCGTTAATAAGCTGTAGCCTGTAGCACACAAACGTCACGTGACACGCACGCAGCAGGCTGCCGCAGGAAATACAACCCCGACGCCCGCACTCGCCCATCTCCTCGTCCCTGCAGCAGTCCAGCGGTGACGTCAGCTGCGGCTCCTCGCATCTCTTCGCCCCGCAGAGCGAGGGCACTGGTCTGAAGGGTGCGGGCAGAGGTCCACTCCATGCCGGCCACCACTCACTCACAGCGCGTCCCATGAGATCGGTGGGACGCCCAGCTGGTCCCCGCAGCTGGAGCGAGGATCCTCGCTCCAGCTGCAGGGACCAGACGCTCGACTCCTCGCCGCTCACCAGGACAGCCGATCTGCCTCCTCCTCACATCCTGCTGCTTCTCCTTTTTTCCTTCAGCACACCTTTCATTTCCTTCGTTGTCTGTCCTTCTCTTTTCTGTCCTGTTCACTCTCTCTGTCGCTCTGCCAACCTGAGTGGCACCTAAATATGTTTACTCCTGGACACGCCCACTTACAGCAGGTGACAGTGATTATCAGTCATGTTAAAATCAGTCCACAGTGATCCAAAGAATTAAAAACAAACATTAAAACAGTATAAAACATGCAATAATAATGTATAAAAACAGGGGAAAAACATGCAAATAAATAAAACTTAAAATCAAAACCAAATTTTCACTGTGTGACAACAAGAACACCACAGAGCACCGAACTGAGTGTTAGTTCAGTGTTTAGGATTGTATTTCCATGTTAATCAGTAGATTGAGTTGATGTTCAGTTAATAATTGTACAGTTAAAGCGGCTTTCTGGAGCATTTTTCTCTGTCTCAAAGTTTTCTAAATGTTCTAAATGATATTTCAGGTCTAAACTATGATCTATGGGTTGAGTTCCACAACATCTGTCATTCTGATGAAGACCCTCCTTCCTCCTAGAGACCCCTTTACATTATTTCTTGCCGCCGACATTTTTTAGCCAATGAAATTCAAATGTCTGCATTCTCTCAACATGCACGCGCATCGACCAAACCTGTACCAGTAGGGGGCGCTGTCGTACAGGACGCTCCGTGTGTTTCTCTGCCATCTCAGCCGTTCACTGAGGACTCGCAGCTCATTTCTACTAAAAACCTACCCATTCTCCAGCTAAAGATGGATTTATTTTTATTTTTAAACCTTTCACCTCACAGAATGGCAAGGCTTGACAGGGTTACGCGTTTATTTTGGTCAGAAAGTTCATCCAGGGCCGAGTCAAGTTCAGCTTCAGAGTCCAGCAGCAGCTCTCTGCTAACAGAGCTAATATCAGAAGCAGCAGGGACAGAGAGGCTCTTCAGACCCTCGTAGTGTTGTTGGAATAAGATTGTGAACTGTGAGTGATTAAACCCTACACATTGAGCTGTACAGTTCATGTCCGAAGTATATGCGCCGCGACCAGACGCGCGTGTCGAGATGTTTTGAGGAGGAGCCTTTGGACGCTAGATTCAAAAACTGCTCTCCTGATGAAATCCTCCAGAGTGCTGCTTTAATATTTTGTACATTTAATTAATGTACAGTATAATGTAAATATTTTCTTTCTTTATATTATGAAGAATTTGATGTTAAAATATTGTTGGTCAATTTGATTGGCTCAGCCTTTTGCCTTAAGAAATAAAAAGTCATGGGATCATAAAAAAAAATCTGTGTTTTTTGGTTTTAAAAGTACCGATTTAAATACCGTTTAGGAACCAGTACCATTTTAAAAGTATCGAAATGGCACCGGTACCGAATGAAACCCTTTCAATACCCAACCCTAGTCCTGATACGGACGGTTTCCTTTAAAAGGTTTTCCGTCCTAACTGTTTTTATTTATAGTGACCATGTGTTCACGGTGACTACTTGGTGTAAGGCTCGTCATCTCGTGTTCATGACGGGTAATAAAGAACATGCAGGTTTGATCAGACTCCATGGAAACTGGATCCATGTTCAATAGTTCGGGTATATTTGAGGGTTTCATGGTTTCATGTTGCACAACTCAGAGAATCCAAAGCGTGTTCTGTGTGCATTCTAATGAAAAACAAAGGATTCATTATATTATTATTATCGTTCCAATTAGCTTAAATCTTAACTAAACACATTTGAGCATTTTAACTTTACTAATGTTATGTGTTGAGAAAGTACAACAATTGTAGTGGGTCATTTTATTTTAAGGAAGGGATTAAAAATAAAAGATTTATTGATTTAGCAACTTAAAGCACTTTTTAAACACGCTTTTTCTCTTAGACTGCTACTGAAATCTGTGACTTTCCTCTATTTCCTCTGTAAAAAAAAAAAAAAGTTTTATCATTCATTTATTAACACAAACATTTTGTCATGAATCCTGCTTGTGTGTAACTCTGGGTCACAACAGGAGTTACACAACATTAGCAACTGGTGATCAGTTAAAACATGTTCACAGACATCAGTTACTTCAAACATTTTACACTAGATGGGTGATACTAATAATGAGACAAACCCTGTGATCTGTATAAAAACTGTCTCCCTGCTCTGTGATCCTCTACAGAAACTCACATGAATTGATTTTAAACACCTGATTGTTCTCATGGTCTGTAGTCGTCTGCTTTAAATAAAGAAAAAAAGGACTGTTTTTAAACTCGGGTATCAGCAGATTTACTTTTCTCTCTTTACATTCTGTATTTGTAGTTTGTGAATGAACCAGCTCTACTTTCAGCTTAAACCAGGGAACGATGAGCGCGGCTTCAATCCAACAGCTGGTAATTTGGGTTTTTTTATGCAACCAATCAGGTGCAATAAAATACAAGGATTACACTATTAGGTTATGAAAGGGGGATGCAGTACAATCTGCTGCTCCCAGTAGCCGCTGCTCTTCTGTGATCTGACTCTATAATACTGTGACAACAAAAAAATTAAAAACACATCCCTCAGAATCAATCACCCATAATATTAAACGATGAGCTGATTGGAGGCCATAAGGAGCGGTTTGGTGAGAAAAAATAGTTTTGTTGTTATTATCACACAAAACCTCATTAGGTGAAAAAAGACACAACACACACATAACACACACATTCTGACCACGGTGAGCTGGAAACATGTAAAGCCTAGTTTATACTTCTCCGACAGCAAGGTTGCACTCACACGTTTTGACGGAGACGTTTTTGATTCTCCGTCGGTGTTGTGAAGCAGTTCTCCTCCAGGACAGCAGAGGGCGTATAACTTTTCTGCAGTAACGTCTCTTGTCAACCAAAGTTTGTTTACTTCAGCTTAGTAATGGCTGACAGAGAGCGAATTTTGATTTGAGCTAACGCTTGATCTCGAGGAACAAAGAATGTTGTAAAAAGAATCAAACGGGAGTGAAGGAGACAGCGGCGTCTGCTGAATGTCCGTCCACTGAACAGGACAAGGCAGAGGACACTGCAGCTCTTGTTCAACCTTTGAGGGACACTGATGGATTATATAGGTGTTCGTACTTTCGTACTGCTTCTGCGGTCTCCTGTGATCTGCGCTGGGTTCAGCACCATGGACAGCTCCGGCTCCGCCCCTCTCCTGCAGCTCAGCGCGCCATCAAGACGGCGTGTTTAAAAAGAGACAGGAAGCTGTCATTCAGGGGGAAAGCAGACAGGTTCTGCTGGTTTCCCTCCCCCTTGGTTGTTGGACCCATTTGTAGTACTCGCAGTTTGCTCTCTGTCTTCGTAGTTTTGGCAGTTGAAGTGATCTAATTATACCTCGTAGAGTTACCTGCCTTTGTTGCCCATATCCTTACTTATTTACCTTTGTTTGTTTATAGCGTTAGCCGCCTCCTTTAGTTAGTAACCTCCTTTTATTTAGTGAGTATTTCCAAGACTCCTTTACTAATTAAGGCCTCCCTTAGTTGACTATCCGTACTAATATGTAAGCCCTTTTCGTTTTCATAACCTCTTAATTTTATCAAGAGCGTTTTTTGTTAGGCCTTTTGTTCTTTTTTGGTTTACTTAGGGTTTCCCCTGGTTTAGGTGGTTTTTAGTTAAGGAGGGTTTTTAGTTGTTTTTCCTTGCAGCGCTCTCTTCTGCCAGTGACAATGATACTTTATTTAACATTCCAAGTACTTAGTTTATGTGGCCTTTGTGTTAATTCCCTACTTCTGACTCCTAGACCCCTGAAGGGGGATGTAACACAGACGTTTTTCGAGCTGATCCATATCAGCTTCCATGAGATTCTACCTCTACTACTCTGTCGATACCGACGTCAAGCTGAAAATGTGTTTGTTTATGTAATTATCAGATGCTTTTATCCAAAGAGACTTAGAAATGATATTGTAACCAAGTACGGTAGTTACCTTGAGGCTAACAAACAACTAACCCTGACATTAACCCTAAACAAACCACTTAGATGGTCTAACACTAGTCTCTAAGGTGGCCACGAGGGAAAAAAGAACACAGGATAGAGGGAAGAGCATGAGGACAGTCCAGAGGAGTAGTGAAGGTAGGAGCTAGTCTAGATAGAAGATGTTCTCTGATTAGGTTTTTTTGGGTTGTTGGGCTGACCAATCAGAGAAGTGCGCTCACCGTCTCGTTCGACGGATAGTTAGAAAAGCTGGTTCGACTCCGCCCATCCTTGCGAGCCTGTTGGAGAACCCTTGTGACGACAAATAATGGCTTTGTGCGACACAGACGGAGAAGTAAAAACTAGTCTTAATTCCCATCAGCCTCTTGGTCACTCTGCTCATTACACATCTGTGATTTTCTGCCAACTGTTTCCCATCTAGTACTCACTCCTCCCTGCATAAATAGTCCTGTGTTTCTCAGTTTTCCTGTCAGATCCCAGTGTCACTTTCAGACTTAATGTACACACACACACACACACACACACACACACACACACACAACAATATATACATATATATATATATACATATATATACATACATACATACATACATATATACATACATACACACGTATATCTATATACACGTATATATATATATATATATATATATATATATATATATATATATACAATATATATATATATATATATATATATATATATATAGTATATACATCAGGGCAGCCGTTCACATGCACTGCTGTAAATTAAAATAAAAATGTATAAAAACCACGACTGCGAGGCATCAATATTAAAACTTCTTACACGTCTCAATTTAACCATCCTGTAAAATAAAAACTCCACTATTTGACTCTTTATGTGTTCCAGATAAATGTAAGGACTGTTCAGTTGTAGCTTTTCAGTTGAACTTCTATGATTATTCTTCATATTTTCATTTAATCTGGTCTAAATCCATGTGCTGCAGGCTTACACTGGCTAAACTGTTGGATACTTATGAGATCATAGAAGCTCTTTTTCTCACTTATTAGAAGGACAGTCTTCTAGTAGTGGTTTTGATATTTGTAAATACCAGAAACAATAAAAAAGAAATGTTTTTTACCTTTCTGCAAGAAATCTTACTTTTGCTTATGTACTACCCTAATCTGTTTTGCCATATTAATTAATTGGCCTTGTAAATTTTGAATACAATATATTCATAGTAATGAAATCAATCAGTTCTTCAGTTGAATCTTAATGAACTATAAATCAAATTAGATTGGCTTCACGTTAAGCTAAAAGAAGCTACGTTGAACCCACTGTGACTCACAGGCTGTGTTTTATGAATGGGGTTGCAGATTGTTGACATCATGGAGGAGCAGAAAAGGTCAAGCTAATCAAGGAGCAGTTAGGTCCTTTTAGAGCAACTGGAAACAAGCAGTAGGTCAAAGCCACTTCTCCTACTGTTACGAGGAACAAGAACCTCTTCCTGAAGGGAAAACTAGATGGAATTACCGGAGACGCTGCACAGTCAGGCTGCAGTCAGATACTCGCTGTCTAAGACTTGTCTTTTTAGTTTGTTCTCCATGATGAAGTTTTTGAGCACACCTATTTCTGTATTTCAACCAAATGTGACCCCACCTCACCTAAAGCATGTTTTATTCTTTTTGAAAAGCTGCCAAACTGATCAGATATCTGCACTGAAATCTGTAAACAGGATTGGAGATGTACTCACACAAGGAAGTGGTAGAGGAAGCATTTCAATCCAGCAGGTCGTTCCAGGAAGTTGTAAACATCCCCCTGCATGCTCGTCTGGATGTAAGGGCTCTGGAAATCCTTCTGGTGGTTTCGCAGCCAACTGGAACGAGGGAGAGGTGGTGGGACCGGGGTGATGGAGGGCTGGTTGTGTACGATCTGAAGCGCTGGGTCCTTGGTGTCAGCTGGCGGACAGCAGGGAATGCCTGATCCATTATTCACCAGAGAGGGGTCCAGTTCCAGTGAGACAGGGGAGTAGTGGCCGATGTCAGGTGCAGGAACCCTCAGGGTACCGGTGGAGGCTGCGAGGTCCATGTCGTGGTCCAGGCTGAGGCTGACGCTGGTGCCAGCACATCCATTGGGGCTGCAGCGTATGAAGGAACTCTTCATCCGGCTGCCATAGTCACGCTGCACGTGGCACGTCATGTGAAAGGAGCGTGCTCGTCTTTCCTCCATCTTCAGACGGTCCACTTCACACAGGGTCGACAAGGACTCTGAAGTCCTGAAGGGTGTGACCCAGGTTCTGGTGAGGAGGGCAAAGTCCAGCAGGAGGGGGAACCTAGCTAGGCATGACTAGCTCCCTGCAGCAGAGAGGAGCACTCTTTGTTGGGCTGCAAGTGTATCCATACCTGCAGGAGAGGACGCAACACGAGTCAGAAGGAAAATATGGCTGAGAGTAAAAACAAAAGAGTCCAAAAGTCTTATTTATGCTTCAACTTCTTTACTATTTACTCACATTCAATTCCAAAAGTTGTCCCACATTTTTTGCACTTTCTGACCCAATTTCACTAAAATGAGACGGGTTGCAGATCCCGTTTTAAGAAAATTCCTCATGAACAACATTCAGTGAGATTCTGTATCATCCCAGTCTGTCCCTACATCACCAGTGAGATACACTGTGTCAGCTAAATGTCAATACGTTGATGCCACCACTAAATGTGGAAGGTAACCCTTCAGACCAGACTCAGATTTAGTCTACCAGGGGGCGTGTCAGGTTGTTAGCTTGTCTGTTCAATCAGAGCTAACCTCTGCTTCTCCAAACTGAGGTTGTTCTACAACAGGTAAACATGAAATGTTTAGAGAGATTCCTCAGAAACATCTCAAACTATCTGAACTATTGCTTTAATGATGAAATTGAAAGTTTAGATGAATATTCTGAGGGATCTCTGATAGGTAGCATTTAGACTGAGTAAAAAGGTCAGCGTTAAATCAGAAACCTGGTCTACACTGATAGCATCATGTTACAGAACTGTAACTTTACAGGTTGTATCACAGGAGAGGATTTTGTTCATTCATAGAAAAAAAAAACACAAGACTGTTTGAAGCAATTTGACACTTTTTAGAAATGATTCCAGTGTTGTACTGGTGACCTGTGAGGAGCGTTTATGTATTTATGTAACAGAAACATATGTGGCGTCATGCAGAGGTGGCTCAGTTCCACCAACCCTCTCTCTCTTCCTCCCTCTCTCTCTCTCTCTGAGGATTTTCTTTTGTAAAAAAAAAAAAAACGCGTCCTGTTGAATTGCCCTTGATGGATGTCAAAACCCCTCCACTCCTCCATCTGGGAAAGCAAAACAAATGCACCACATGCACTTTGCATGTGTTTATAGGGGAAAATAAATCAGCAGCTTACACCCAAGTGTGAGCAACATAATGTGACCTTTCCTAATGGTCACGCAAAACATGTCACGTCAACGTGCAACACGTCAGGAGTTAGACCAATAGAATAAAGTGGGGAGCTGCAGCCACGTACATGTTGTCCAGTTTGTTTCTTTTTTTTATTAGCAAATTATCTTTAAAGCCACAGTCGCATTAAAGTTAAAGACAAGCACAAGACGATGAAGCTGCTGCAGGAAATCACTGGATTTAAGTAGAAATACAGTCTGTTTGATCTGTTTATGAACTGGAACTGAAATGTAGAGTAAATCAATTTAACACTGTGTAAAGTATTTACCTTGTCAGCTCATTTCAGATCAGCAAAAAATAATCAAGAGACAACCAGAGTAAATAAAATGATTTCATTTATTAGAGGAAAACAATGATGTAAACTAGCCTGGGCCTATGTGGAAAAGTAATTGCACTCTTTGTTAATAATGAATTAACTGTGATTGGTCACATTATTTGAAAACAAGAACTAAAGAACCCAGAACATCTAAAGCACTGCAGGCCTCACTTTGGTCTAAAGACGATCCTAAAAACATTCTGTCAACTGGCGAGAAAAGATGAACTTTCTGGAAGGTGTGTGTCCCGTTCCATCAGGAAGGTGTGTGTCCCGTTCCATCAGGAAGGTGTGTGTCCCGTTCCATCAGGAAGGTGTGTGTCCCGTTCCACCTGGAAGGTGTGTGTCCCGTTCCACCTGGAAGGTGTGTGTCCCGTTCCATCAGGAAGGTGTGTGTCCCGTTCCACCTGGAAGGTGTGTGTCCCGTTCCATCAGGAAGGTGTGTGTCCCGTTCCACCTGGAAGGTGTGTGTCCCGTTCCACCTGGAAGGTGTGTGTCCCGTTCCACCTGGAAGGTGTGTGTCCCGTTCTATCTGGAAGGTGTGTGTCCCGTTCCACCTGGAAGGTGTGTGTCCCGTTCCATCAGGAAGGTGTGTGTCCCGTTCCATCAGGAAGGTGTGTGTCCCGTTCCACCTGGAAGGTGTGTGTCCCGTTCCACCTGAAGGTGTGTGTCCCGTTCCACCTGGAAGGTGTGTGTCCACCTGGGGTAATTCTGTGTATTTCAGGAACCCATCATCATACCAACAGTCCAACATGGTGGTAGTGGATGACTTTAATTGATCAAACATGAATTCTGCCATCTTACAGAAAATCTTGAAAAATAATGTCTGACCTTTGACCTTAAACACATCATTCATGCTGGAAAACCCTCTGACGTGAATGAATAGAAACAAAGAATAGTGTATTATAATTCCTCCACAGAGACGTGAGAGCGTTGTTTGAATAACACCTGCCTTTAATGTGAGGAATCATCATCTGATAAATGCATTTCACTTTTACTCAGGTTGAAATGTCTTTGCTGATCTGAAATATTCAAGTGCAAAAAAAAAGCAAGAAGAGAAGAAAATCTGTAATGAGGCAAATACTGTTTCACACAATGTAAGTTAACATTTTAGCTTTAATAACATGAAGGAGAAGAGCGACAGTAGAGAAAGAAGGGAGCCATTTTCAGAGCAAAACAAAGATGTAACTTAAAACCATTATGCCTGAAACTGACACAGAAGAAAGTTAAGACAGCTTGACAACTCCACAAAACACTTTCCATCTGTCTAATGAAGGCCAGGCCTCACTCGGTCTAATGTAGCATCCAGTTGTCCTCTGTGGAGAAACAGAAGCAGGTGGTGTGATATAAGTTACCCAAAGGGATCGGAAAAAACCTCCTGGGACTCGAGAGGTGGTCTGGACTGGACACGGTCTTCAACTATGGATGAGCTGCTGACAAGAGCTGCATGGGCTGCTGTCTCCCTTTAGATAGAGTTTCTACTGTATCACACGCACGCACGCGCGCGCACACACACATTAAACACTGAGAAGATGTGGAACCATCACATTATGTCTCAACCGGGTCAAGCCCCGCTAATGAGTTGAAAATACGTCATGAGATGTTTTTCGATTTTATTTCACCCAGAAAGCAGTTAAAAGGCATTTAACGCGATGTCATTTAAACTTCTACCGTATTAATGCGACACACTGGAAAATTAAATATTAAACCAGAGAAGAAAACAATAAATAGAATTTACCTTCAACTCCGCGGTGAAGTTATCGGCAGCGAATTAAGTTCCTCCTCCAAACAAGGCACCGCTTCTTATTCTGTGGTTTTTATTAAAGTATAATCCAGTAAACCATTACGCCAATTAATGAAAACCAGCTTCCAGCATTTAGAAATGTGGGTCAGACAGAAAACAGTGAAAACACAAGTGTTTAATCGGTGCTGCCTGCAGGACCTGTCTCCTCACGGAGCATCGCAGCTGCGCCTCGACCAATGATGCGTTCAATGGTCGTAGGAAATCACAAAATTTAGCGACAAGGCAGTTCTCAAGCTGACTTTAAAGTAGCCTACTAGCACCATATATGACTGGTTTAAATGATTTATATGCCTATAAAAGAGATCAAACATAAAACAGGTTATTCATTTTAACAACTGAACCTGAAACTACTTTAATGGGGCGAATTGTAAAGCAGAGATTAGGCGTTTCCAAGTTGGGAAAATTAAAATAATAAAGAATTAAATGTTAATGAGTTTATGGTAAAGGTATAGGTATATTTTAATTAAAACATTTAACATGTTTTAATTTCTATATTATGAGATTTATTAGTGTAGCTTTACAATAAACTAGAAAAAAAGCCACCCTTTAAAAAAGTTTTAGTAAACAAAACATTAGGGTTAAATCTCATGCAATATTCAACATTTTGGGTAAAGATAATCAATAACATGTAACATTTACATACTGTCCTAAGCACATGATGATCTGGTTAATCAGAAACTTGACAAAATGACATTTTATATTTTTTTTTCCAAACTTTTATTTTTCAAGTGTATATTCTTTGTGCAATGTATAATCTTACTCTGAGCCATCATTTTCATGACTATAGGGGAATGTGTAATATTGTAGTAAGCTGCTATCATAAAAACTATCATGTAGAATGTCATTTTCCAACTTGCTGCTTTTTTACATTATGCTTCAATTTTTAGAACTCCATGCATTGTTTTTGTTTTCTCTTGTATTTATTTATGTATGGCAGGCATTAACCTGTCGAGGGACAAAGGATGGAAATGAGCCCTGCTATAATCTGGCATATTTACATATGTACAAACATATATATGTTCATTAATATGCACTGTCCCTTCGCATATAAACTTGAACTGAACTATTATAATTGTTACAAAAGCTATAAAGAGATTAAACTGTTTGTGTGCTCACTATGCCATGATTTTGGAAATGTTTATAAAGTTCAACCCACAATGTTTGAGATCAGAAGACTTTGCCACAGTAAATCCATCCATCCATCTTCTCAACCACTTCATCCAATGAGAGCTGGTGTCTATCACCAGCAGTCACTGGGCAAGAGGCAGGGCCTTTCAGGCTCTGGCTCCCAGACTGTGGAACAGCCTGCCACTGAAACTGTCTCTGCAACACTGTTTTCAAAAAACATCTAAAAACTCACCTCTTCATCCAGGCATTCCCTCACTGAACATGTAGATATAGATGATACCTGGCTGAACTCCTGATCTTGTTTTTTCTTCTCATTGTTCAATGTTGTGACTGTGTATATGTCTTTGATCCTGATTACATTTTGTTTTATTCGCATGTGCTCTGAAATATTTGATTGTACCTGTGTTGTACCGCGCTTTGTGATCCTTATCTGAGATAGGCGCTTTAAAAATAACATTTACTTACTTACTTAGTAGGGGACACCCTGGACAGTTCACCAGTCCATCACAGGGACAAATAGAGACAAACAAAACTTTCAACCAGCCACAGCCTCACTCACACCTATAGGGACAATTTAAAGTCACCAGTGAACCTAACATGCATGTTTTTGGTCTGTGGGAGGAAACCCATGCACGTATAGAACATGCTACAGTAACTCCCATCAGTCAACCCATGACCTACATATATATTTTTCTTAAACAAAGATTTAAAGTTCTTTACAAGAAATGAGAGATTCAGTTTAATGTGTTGAAGGTTCACATCAAGAGTCAAAGTTTTCATGAGGAAGATTTTCAAAGCAAGTAAAGATTTGATGTTATGGAGTTCAGTGACTTGAGAAGACCTGATTTCCATTTGGTACAAACTGAGACCTGAACACGTAGCAGGTCAGGACTCACTGTGACCTGGAGGCTACATGATATTTCAACAAGTCTGTGGTGTACTCAGGAGCTTTTTCAATGCTTTTAAAAGTCAGGACTGGGAAATAAAAATCCATACAAATCAAACAGAGAGGCAGTGTGAGGCCAGTGAAGAGGGAATGATTTAGTGTGTTTTCAAATCCCCATAATGAATCTGGCTGCAGATTTTTGGTCCAATTGAAGAGAATTGCGTGATCAAGTGAATGTGAAAAGCTGGAAAACATAAGACTGAACATAACTTGAGTAGAAAAATAGAGCTTATAAGTAAACTTATGATTAAAAATAATTTCTTGTTTCCAATCATTATAAGAGTGAAATCTAACCGTAACAGTTAATGTACTTAGTGTTTGGGAATTCTAGCTTTACACAGTGTTCTTGAACGCACCGTATGTTTGACACAGCAGCAGCTGGTTTAAGCAGAGCTCCAGCTGCTGGTCCCACGTGAGAAACGGTCGCGCGCTTATGAATAATGCTTTAAAATGACCAAAAAGTCAAACATCTTCCATGAAAGTTCTCAGTAATGGAACTAAATTTGTTCGATGAACGTCCTACTGCCACACGGACAAACACAAGGTGATAAAACACCGCAGGAGGCTCTAAACACCCACACACTGCTTCTTAAACAATTCGCGGTTGCAACGTTTTGTCCCTCGCTAGTTCACGTAGTCCCTAAAAACATGGCTTCTCTCACAAGCAAGCTGTTTCCGTCCTTAGGTCGGATCAACGTGTTTGGTTTTGGACTTGAATCAGCTGGCAGGGTCACATACACGACGGCTTTATCTGTGAATCCTCCTTCTAGAAAGAAAGGTGAGTTTGACTGGAGATAAATGCGGTTCTTAGTGACTTACAGCCGTTATTTAATCACGGTAAGCTAATGTCCAGGATGTTCTTCCACCAAGTGAAACCCACTGACCTCTAAAACAGGCATAAAGAAAACTAGATGCATGCCACCACCCTGAGATACTTTGATCTTTGCAACAGCTTCAGGCGTGTGTGTAAATGTGCTGTGACGTAAGAATGTTTCTACACAACACAGAACCTGAACTAAAGAGAAATCCACGCTTTGCCTCCGAACAGCACCAGTTCGTCCAGGTCCCTTTTTGAAGGACCGTGGTTGTTTGGACCTGTTCAAACCTTATTGTTTTTATTTAGACTCCTTCCTGTCTGTCACGTCTAACAAAGCCTGGAGAAGTGAGATGATAGGAACCTGCTGAGCCACGTCCTAGGCAGGGGACACAGGAAACCACCTTTATTTCAACAATTTTGTTACATTTGACATGGATTTGATAGGTTTCTTTTTGTTTCAGTTCAAATTGTTTAATTATGTTGCATATATATATGTGTGTGTGTGTGTGTGTGTGTGTGTGTGTGTGTGTGTATGTATGTATGTATGTATGTATGTATGTATGTACGTATATATGTGTGTATGTATATATATACATATATATATATACATACGTGTATATATATATATACATATATACATACGTGTGTATATATATATATATATATATATATATATATATATATATGTATAATGTGTGTGTATATGTATGTTTAAACATTTTCTAGAGATATTTGTTAGAATTTTTTTCCACAAATGTTTTATGAATATTGAATTCATTGTTTTAATGTAAGTTTTTGGTCAAACCTATTTTAGAATTTGTTTTATGTTCTTTTAGTTTAGTTTCATTTTGTCCAGTCTGTGGGTCTATGGGTTCAAGAGAAATGTAAACGGTGCCCAACACCAACGGACTGAAAGGCAGAGGATTTTAGTTTTCATAGGTTACCATTCAAAGGTCGGTTTCTTTCAGTAAACAAATGGTCAATAAGCTGCTTTCCTCTTTTGATTACTTCACACTTTGCTGAAGTTCTTTTGAGGCCAACTATGTTTTGCTATTTTTATTAGACGTTGAGTAAGAAAAGAGTAAAATTGCAGTGTTTCCTAAAATGGCATAAAAAGCTCAATGAATTGATGTAAAATGACCTCATCAGTCCTTTGTCATAAGCTCAGTTAGTTTTCATCTTTTGGAGAGGGTGGGGACTTGTTTTGGGCTTGTTTTTGTAGACCTGGTTGCTTTCTTGTTTCTCTCGCGTGATCTAGAAACGTTGATCTAGATGTGGTTGTCTAGGGCAGTGAGAGTCCATCAACTGGCCAAAAATGTATTAGAAGGATATCGAGTTTAAATGCACAGCACTCAAAACATACATTTCAAGGCAAGTTGTACAACTCTGCACTGTTCTATCAAACTGAGGTCTGTAGGTTTAGTTTAGCTGCCTGAACAAAAATAAAACCAAACACTGAAAGTAGAAACTTTTTAAAGAAATTAATATAAACTGAGAGAACGTTGAGAGGTTTTTTCCTCTGCTCTTTCATAGGGGTGGGAATTTAGAACTGGTTCCAACAGACCAATTCCATCAGAATTTATTCACCTCCAACTTGATCAATTCTTCACTTTTTCTTGGTTCTGGTTTTCCTGAAATTTTCCATCATAGATGGAACCGGCATTGCGTCCACAACCGAACCGCTGCAGCGTCTGAAAAGACAAACGTGATGAACTCAACGAACTTCAGAGGAAAGGAGCTGCAGCGCTTCTACCCCCCGCCCCCTCCCCCCACTTGTGCTGTACCGGCCAACCAGAGTGGATTTCTGGACGGCTGATGGAAAATTATAGCAGCACGCTGTAGGAGGTGTGCTTGATTTGCCACTCGGAACAGCGCGAAAGTAAACCGCAAGGGAGGAGCTAATAATCGGCTCAGTCAGTTGTAATGATCGTGTAAAACCCAGATCGTAATCACCATTAAAATGTGATTCTTTGAGCCCTAGGTTCATTTTTTTGCAGATCAAGTAGCCATTAGCCCTCATCATTACTACAGTGTGAAATTTATAGTCGATTAGGGCTGGGTGATCAATTGAAAATAATCGAAAATTGTCCCTTTTAAGAAGCTGTGACACGACTCAACTAGTCCGCGTCACATCTAGCGGATGTATTTGATCCTCAAGGTCATCCGGTAGTGGTACAGAACGACCCTTGACAGTCCTCCGTTTAAAGGGTCTGTAACTTCCTGCTCAGGGGCTTTGAAACCACACTAAGCTTTCCAGGTGTCGTTAATTAGACTGTGTGTGGAAAGACTCACCCAGAAAATACTGTCTTCGATCTCGAATCCCCGTCCCCTCTTCCTCTGGCCTCTGTCTGCCTTCCTGTAGCCGTGGAGAAGGCTCCAGAGTGACTCCAGTTGATCCGATTAACGACAGCTCTTTCCAACGATCTTTGCAACTTGAAATCAGTCTGGGTAATGTTTGGGGTCTCGGACAGTGACACCCACAACTTTTGTTTTTGAGCATACAGGTAGTTATCGTCCATTAATCGTTATCGAGGTTAACTCCTCAATAAATCGTGATATTGATTTGAGGTCATATCGCCCAGCCCTACAGTCGATCCATGTGATCGGTGATCGGTATCGTGATCGGTATCGGTGATCGGCAGCAAAAAACCGTGATCAAAGCCTCCCTAGTGGTTAATCACACTTATTATCCAGGGCCCTATGGAATCTATTTTAATCTTTTTTTCAGAGCTTGTTTTCACCCCAAACTCAGAATTTTGTAAACTGATTTAAATTTATATTTGTGAACTCCTTCTGTGCGATTTATTTTTCACATCTTTTTAAAACATTTACACTCTACATGATGTTTCAAAAACTGAAGACTAGTTACTCAAAGTAAACTGGGCCCCCGGTCTTTTTACTGGCCATTAAAGGTGGACTTGTTGACTCTGTTTTGCCATTTTGCTGCCAAAATATGGATCTGCCTTTCTGGAGCTTCAAACTTGCGATGAGAAGTTTCAGCATTCAAATAAAACTTTCAGAGATCTAAAAACCTGTCTGTGCAGAATGGCTCAGTCAGTAATAATAATATGGTTTCATTTTTTAATCCATCTCTGTCTATGTACGTGCACACACACATCTTTACTAATGATTTATTAACAACAATACTGTTTTGAATCCCCCTGTTGGTTTCCTGTGCTCGTGTGTGTTGTTCCAGTCTTTGATTTAAAATATTTCACATCACATAAAAAGTATCTGTGTGACAGATTTGAACATCTTATTTTTAGATTTTCCTGAAAGAAGTGGTAGAGGTCCCATTGTCAGAAGACCTAAAAGAGAAGTGAGTTTAAAGCTTTAGTCTTGTTGCATAAGAAACGACACCAACTGTTATTTTTCTGGTGATGAAACTGCTTTTGTCTGTTGAATTAGGAGGGGGAGCCCAGGACAGAGAAAATGCCGCAGGATCAAGACTGGACTTCAGTTTATCCAGCAGCAGCCTCCTTCAGGCCAGACTCTGTCCCTCTTCCTGTGAGGATGGGCTACCCTGTGAGGGGAGGAGTTCCCCCAGAGAAGAAGGGCAACTTAGAGCTGATAAAGGTCGGAGAAGGGGCCACAGCAAACATATGTTACTAAAGTGTCAAAAGTAGTTTTTTAGACACATTGTAAACACCTGATGAGTTTTTAGATTTACAGCCCAACGTTGTGAAGCAGCGGAGTTAGTTGTAGCTGGTTGCGGTCCTAATGCTTAGCTGCGTGGCTCTCATGGCTTGGTCTCTGTTCCCGGATTACGGAGCGGCTCTGTCCAAACACCAGCTGCTCCATCTGGACTCGAGCCACCTGCAGATCCACCACTTACACCCGTCACAGCTGGAGCTCTGCTGGGAGGCCTAACGATATTGATTTCACTCTCAGACTTTAGGAACTAAACCGCTGGTTGTTCAGGACTTGAAATGTCAACCTTTTAAAAATCATAAATCTCAAATGAGCCATTTTCTATTTTTGTGCCAAAGAGACCTATGCAAACGGGAATAGAATGTTTTCTAAATATTCCGATGTCTTTTATTAAAAGAATCGTGTTTATTTCCCACTTTGCTTACAGTGGACTCTGAATACCAGCGTAACATTTTAACCAGAAAAACATGCTAAATTCTTGATCTTCACTTCAAACAACAACAAAAGAAACTCACGACCTGTATGAAGTAAACAGGACTCAGCCTCACACTCAACAAACATAGCAGTGATTTATTATGTTTCCACTAACAACTAGTTATCTGATTATAACTAGTACCCCTTCATGTTGTTCTGGAAAATCTATATTTTTAATATGACAGCAGTTAAGCTGGATACGTTTAATAATCGGGTTTTAAAATGAATAGTTTTTATTCTCATTATTGTAATTTCTTCTTCCCTTCCCAGCTGTTAATTCATTTACAGTAAAATTCTGATTCAGATATACTTTATTAATTCCCTGGGGAAGTAGCTTAATATGTGCATCAATTGCTAAAATATAAGTGATGGGACGAGAGGCAGATTAAAAAAGGGCAGAGGGTGGAGAGAGGACAGAGTATTAATGAATGAATCATTGCTTTAATGAGGTCTTTAAACCTTTTTAATATAAATCTGGTCATATTCATAGACTTAATGAAATGTCATTTGCTCAATCTCCTGCTGTTCTCCTTATTATGACCATTTAGATGATTGTATTTAAATTTAATTACTGATTTATCATATTTAATATGCGAGTTTCTCCAAGTCCTTGAGTTCTGTCTAGGAGGAGGGTTTACTTGGTTCAGTCTTTTTTTTTTAATGACACTAAAGTATTATCACTGAAGTAGATCCTTTTATTTTGAAGTTTGTATAAAAGATGTTGGTTAGATCACACACCATAGAAGAAGAAAACGGCTTGTTACTGCACTGGGGTTTAAACTCTGTAGAATTCCATCTATTTATTCATTTCCTGTATGTCTTTACTGGTTTTTATGGAGTAGACTATCATTTGGATATATTTTCCTTCTCTTACAGGTAAAGTTTGAACCGACTAGGAGTTGATTCTGTTTGCTGAAGTTGTGACAAAGTTTAACATCTCAGAATTGGAGCTTTCATACAACCTGTCTATGGTTTTGTTTCAGATACCAAACTTCCTTCATTTGACACCAGCAGCCATCAAGAAACACTGTGAAGCTCTGAAACGTAAGCAGACACTTCTGATATTGTTCAATATTTATAATCTGAACTTTGAAAAGAAAACAAAACGATTGATCTTTTTATTATTATGAAACTATCTTCCTGTTTCCAGCTTTCTGTACCAAGTGGCCCCCGTCCTTGGACTCTGATGACAAGTGTGACGAGCATTTTCCCCTCAAAGTAGAAAGCACAGACTGTGTTTCTGCTGGTCTCTCTGTTAGAAACCCTGCAGCGCGCGTGGTTCACCTCAGAGTGAGTGTTCCCTCATCAGGTCTGGCTCGGCTTTTTAATGCATCAGAATCTTTGTTGTTGTTGTTGCCTAAAATATCTGAGTTTACTTTTTCAAGCTGTTGTGATCAAAGTTAGTGTTTTGAAGTATTTTTTCTATAACATCACTCTAAACTGTATATTATATCAATATTACTGGTAAATTCCTGCAAAAACTGCTTCATTTTATTGTAGAACGGTTACTTTGAAAGATGGGAATGTTGAATACAGAGAACAGAAACCCACAGGGTATCTGCGGAGTCTTGAAAAGTATTAAAAGGTGATAAATCAATTTTGGGAAATTCAAGACCCTTATAAAGTGTTAAAAAGTCTGATCACGGCTTTATAAAGTCTTACATTTTGGAACAAAAAAATCTGAATTTGATGTCCAACATTTTGAGTCCCAAAAACATCGTAAACGTGTGAATTTAGTCATTTTGATTTAAAAAAAGAACGGGGAACAAAGGGTGCGTTAGTAATCCTTCTCTCGGAGCACCAGGGCGGGCGGTGCAGAAGTTTAAAAGCACAATGTACGCTCTGGTGTTCCTGGTGAGGATTACGAACGCACCGAAATGTTAAGATGGAAGAGAATCTCGGTGAACGCTGCCGCATCACCAGAATGGCGGTGAGGTGTTAAAAACTAGACGTCTTGAAAAGGTTTTAAATTTAACTTCAAGATTCCTGCACAGACCCTGAACCCAGTTTTCACAATTCTAACAGAACATAAACTAGCATCATTATTAATGAATATAACAAATAGACATATAGATTTAGCGTTCATCGGATGCATTAAAAATAGTCCCATTCCACACAGTGCTGCAGCCCTAGCTGATAAACTACTGTGTGTTTGTCTGTACTGTCTTAGGATGCTTTGGGGACATAGTGTTAAAGGTTAATGTCAATATTTAGACAAAAAAAGCTGAGAAAAAGTCTAAATATTATTTCCAGAATGAAGTTGAAATGTTGAAGAAAAAAATCATTTAAAGAATGAAGTCATTTTGAGATGAATAAAGGGATACATACTAGCACTGACCTACAATACCCATAATGCCTTGTGCAGATAACCTATGGCAGCACTTGTCAAATAGAGGGTTTGACTTTTTGAGTTAACTTCAAATAAAATCTTTATAATATTCCTGTCTTACTGAGGTGTGTCCTCTGCTGCTCCGACACGTCGCTTTAGATCCCAACCAGGTCCAGTCAGACGCTCATCCAGCTGAATTAGAACGCAAGATAGGAGAGCAAATCTCACCCAGTCCAACTGTAAACCCTCAACAAGTCGACTAATCCAGCACTTTTTAGAGGAAGAGCAACAGAATCCGTTGTTTAGTGATGACAAACAAAAACAGTGAGGTTTCTTTAAACCTGCTGTCGATCAGATTAAAGTGATGAGGAAACAGAACGTGGCTTCAGAGGGAACAGAGTCAACCACTTTACCGTCTCTGTGAACGTTTGTATACCCAGAACCTCGTGACCTCCTCTAGGATGAGCACAGCATGTACTACATACATACTAATTACTACAGGACCAAACTAATGAGGTAAAGTGGTGTAATCTGGCTTCCATATGTCTTTATTGTAAAGAGCTTACACATGACTTCAGGCCCCAGCCGACATTTTGACTTCTTTAAAGGTTAAAAGCAGATTTGCATGTTAGGAGTGAAGTTTCTTCCTACATCTGCTTCAGAGGTTCATAATTTTAGAAATCTGCCCCCTAATGACATCTGTCTTTATAGAAGGTGAATACAGTTGGTGTAAAGGTGGTAATCTCATCACTCACAGGTGAAGCTGTCCACTTTGAACCTGGATGATCACGCACGGAAGAAAATGCTCAAACTTGTTGGGGAGCGATACTGCAAAGATTCAGATATCCTCACCATCACTGCTGACAGGTAAAGCCTTCCCCTGAGATCATGGTTTAAACGTGTATGACGACCAAATGTATGAACTCTGAACTCCTTCCTGCCAGCTGCCCCCTGAGACAGCAGAACTACGACTACGCCCTGTACCTGCTGACTGTTCTTTACCACGAGTCTTGGGTGAGTTTATGTTGTTTCTTCTTCACTTTGCTGCGTGACCTGAGGCCAGAACTCATCCTCTACCTCTACCTCACTGACCTTTTGTCTTCTTTCAGCTAGTATCCATTCACCCAAAGGCCAGCTGTTCACTGGCATTACCTGTACCCACAATGCCTTGCTGTCACTTTCAGTGTGTTCTCACTTGGGTTTCACATCAGACGTGTCACAAAGCCTTACTTCATGCACTGAACTGTGCCTTGTTAATAAACCTGTGTTCTCATTTTATGTAATATTTAATATAATTGGCATCATCAGTGTAAAATGAACCGTTGGTGCTGAAACATACTGTAGGTGGCGCTGTTATGACCATCGCTGTTGGGCTACAACCTCCAACCTTCAGTTTTCATCCCTTTAAAGCAGTGGTGGGCCGTTAACGTCATCGCCAGACTCTTATCTCGTTGGGTTGGAACCTGGGTCTATACTAAACAATGGCGTAGATTTGTGCATGTCATTGGTGGGGACCAGGACGGGACTGGGACTGGGACTGGGGTGGGGGGGACAGACTCCTATGCACCTCTGACGGTCCGACAGGTGGTTTCTGTCCGATCATCAGCTCACTGTGCTCAGAGCAGCAGGTGAGGGGGCGTGACGAGGTGCACTCCGCTGAACACCAGTTATAATAATAATGTTTATTATGAGATCATGAGAGAAAGAGAGAGGGAGAGATGAGGGGTTTGTTTTTTTTTCCATTGAGATACTCAGAGGAGAACCTGGCCCTGATGTTTAATGTGGACCTCTTGCTGGTAGTGAGGAGTCTAGTGTGCGTCCTTGTGGGACAGCTTGTACGTGTCAACAAGTCTCTGCAGCCTATGAACGCTACTGAGAGCTCCTTCAGAGCGCACTAGGACAGGAAGTGTAGTTACCAGTGATCCGCCCAGCGGGCTGGGCGATCGGGACCGTGAAAGCACCGGTTCGCAAAGATCAGGTCCGGTTCTGCTCCTAGGATCAGAACCGAAGCCCGACTGGTCCAGTCGGATTCCCTGCTGCTGCGCGGAGTATTTACAACAGTTTAAAATCCACTTTTAACCAGTAGGGGGCAACGTGACTTGGTGTTGCTTTAATGTTTTTACATAAAACAGCTGTTGGTCATCTGTAGCAGCAGACCGGTGACGCTCCAGGGTTTCTTATTGGTTAAAGAAGCATGTTCTTTTTGTTTGTTTGTTTTCTGAAGTTTCATATGGTCAGTTATCTAAGATCTGCTTCTTTTCCCCATTTCTTTTTTCTATTTGAAGATTTTTTCTCTTATGTTTTTCTAAAACCGCTGCATCAGAAACAACTGGAATACCATCAATGTGACCGACTCAGTCATCTACAGAGAAGTTTAGAGAAAGAATCAGTTTGTTTCTATGATACAATTTAATCCTATAGATTTAAAATAAGGACCTCTAAAGAAATGTGACAACATTCTGAAAATTATAAGTTATTAATACATTTAGAAGTGTTTTTATATTTTTTTCTAAAGCAAGCATACCAGATTCTGACTATATAAATTTAACTTATGGAAATTATGGAATAATCTTAATAGGGAAACAAAAAAATCAATGTCATTTAATATATTCAAAAAATGTACCAAAATGGGTGTATTAAAGGTCCCATGACATCGGTTTCCATGTTTTCTGACTTATCTATCATGTTGCAACGTTGAGTTCTCACCTTAAACCTGCCAGAAAGAGCAAAAAACGGCGTCCATCTGTCTCCTAGTCCAGCCAGTGAGAAGCTCTTCCAGGTTTCAGACCCAGGTTTCAAACCGTTTTTTTCACTCCAGCCCGCTATGAGGTCATAGTGATCCGGACTTGCTTATATGGTAAATTCTCCTCCCACATGCACGTTCACGACAACTGGAGCGAGGCAGTGCCACCGCCATTGCCCATAGACCGTGTAGTGTTTAGTTTCAGTTTAGTTTCTCTTTCACGCGACGACACTGCCCCCTACTGGACATTGCCCCCTACTGGACACTGCCCCCTACTGGACACTGCCCCCTACTGCAGCAGAAGTGTCAGGCTGCCAAATAAGGAGAAACCCAGCAGAACCGGAAGGCGGCGCTTTCTTCTGATCTCTGAGTTGCTCGTTAGGAAATAATTACAGCGTATTTTGAGTTCTAATGGTGCAACGCTGATCTAGAGGCATCAAAGATTACACCTGTTTAATATAAAGTGATTAAAATATGGAGTCACAGGCACTTTAAGTAATTATGAAAAAGTACATTAAACCAATGATCATGATCAAATCTGGAAATAAGGACAAGACAGGGTTCATAATGAATCAAAGTGTTTGAAATTTGTATAGAATCTTTTTTGTTAAGTGGGGGCAGAAATTATAAGATTTTTTTTCTTCATTCTGCTCCTTTTTTGTTCAAATATGATTTTTTGTTATGTATATCTTATTGTTTATTTTTTTGTTTTATTTGAATAAAATAAGCTTTGACTAAAAAAAAAAACAACTCTCCAAATATACTACTCGCCATACGAAAACTTCAATTATTGATTTTTGTTATTCAAATTTATCAAATGACCATATGGGCTCATTGTTTTTACTTTATTAGTTTACTCCAATTTTGGTGCACAAAATTTTACAAAACAGTGCAACAAGTTAAATCAAAACAATTAAAATAAAATTCAATTCTCAAAAATCTTCCCAGTTTGCAAATGAATTCAACATTCCAAGACTGAAGCAGAGGAATCTCTTTAAACACAGGGAGGTGATTAAAACATATTCTGCTCTTAAACATACATGTTTCATTCATGAAAACGTCTTCATCCACAATAGTCTGACAAAACCGCTGAAATTCCTTCACCTCACCACTAGGGGGTATATTAAAACCTTGTACCTTGCCTCACACAGTTTTTAACCCTCGCTCTGCCTTTATATTTGGGCCAATAGAAATTCAGACAGCACAAGGGTAAAAAAAAAAACACACCTCCATTTAGGATGTTTTAAAAATGTCTGTTTTTCTCACCAAAAGCTCAGTTGTTGAAGGTAACTACAAAAAAACTCTAGAGTAGTTTGGACCACTCCTGAATATTTTGTGACGGTACTTTTAATACAAGAATCTCATAACTGTCCAAAAACAAACATGCTTTTGGGGTTATTTAATTCTCCCATTTGTCCTCGCTGAGTTTAAAGTTGTCCAAGTATCCCAGCGTGACGCAGCACCTTTTAGCAGCTGAATTCTTTCCTGTCCATCTTGCTCAGTGACCTGAGAGGCTCAATCCATTAGAGAGGTATCGGAGTTGAATGGGCAGAAGGACGGCAAACAGCAGCATTGTCCAGTTGACATTTCCCCACAGATGAGTGGAAAACTGGCTCCCCTATCAGGTGTTGACCCTGATACTCGCTGACATTAAGGGAACCACGCCACATCGCAGAAGACTGCCACCAGGTCATTAGCCCCCGCATTATTCACACAGGTCTGCAGCCGGCCACATTAAAGAAAATGACCACCCTTGTTCCGCCACCTCTGCCTTAAAGAGCTCTTCCTGTCACGATTTGGCCGCTTTAAAGAAAAACCCCTCGGTTGTGAAGAGGTGTTCGAGTCAGGAAGCAGAACATTGTCCGCTGCCCTTTTGGACACACAATGGAAGGCACAGTGCTTGTCCAGCAGGCTTTTGGAGGACGTGAGAGTGGAGCGGTGATCAGGTTGTAACGCTAGCCCACAAAGAGGCTGATTGTTAGCAGCCACCAGGGTGATAATATCTCCCTACTTGGAGAGATGGAGCTCGCCTGCTGATTCCAGCGTGTGTTAATGCAGAGCGGCGTCTGTCCACGCTGCTCTGTTAGGAACGTTTACTCCCTCGTGTTTAACACCTGTCGCCGTACGAGGAAACGTTTGTTCAGAAGGTAACTAAGCTCAAATCAGGAACACAGACAGGTGCTGCTTCTTATTTACCGGAACAAACTACTTGTCTGGTAAACAAAAAGGTCTTCAGCGTTTATAGATCTGGATTTTATGGGTTGTTTAGCAGTAATGATGTCATTAAGCTGAAACACCTGGATGGAGTACAACCAGTGCCTGCTTCGCTTTAAGCTGCTGCATAAAGGATCTGATTGTTTCCTGGGAGTGAAGCACACAGAGAGCTACATATAGAGAAATATGATCTGTGTCAGAGGATGAAACTTATCACTTATATCAGCTACTAGAAGGGATGCTAACCTGTGGTTTTGTTGCAAAACAAAGCAGCACATTTACCATTCCAACAATGACACTTTGGGTTCAGTCAGGTTGTCTACATTTTCTGTCTACAAATAAAATTTATTGATGTTTTTTCTTTTGTTGTTCAGAAAATCGAGGCCTGGGAGGCAGAGAAGACCAGAGCAGACATGGAGGAATATATCTGGGAGGACAGCCTGTCCCAAAAGAACCTCCTGGACACGCTACTCCGCATGAAAGTGACTGCAGAGGGAGGTGATGAGGAGGTGAGGGAGCAGCTGCTGGGGAGACGGGAGGTTCAGGAGTATAAAGACTCTGTCACCAGGCTGAAGAACGAAGGAGAGAGTGAGAGCAGCCTGTTGCAGTACAAGGAGGCTGTTCGGAAAGTATTCGACCTGTGATGCTGAGAAATGTTTTTACATGAAAATTATGACCAAGAAGCCCTGTAAATAACGACCACTTCAGCACGCATCACCTCAAACCAGCTTTCAGTCAGGTCGGTGTTTATTTAACAAAATAAAGTTTCTGTGACACCAGGTGTGTGATGTGTTGTTAATGAAAGCGTCTGTCCCATCATTAAAGCTCCAGTCAGGCAGCTCCAGGCTGGTGACAGGATGCTTTCAGCAGCAGGCAGTGATCTGTAGGTAAGAGGCAGCATAATGATGGTCACCAGGGCTGACCCACCTTACATCGTTGAGGTTAATTGCTTCTAAGAGCCTCGTTGACAACTGGCTGGTTTTAGTTCTGACCTCATTGTATCTGAACGGGTCCGTTAGCACCTGCTCTCTTATCTAAATCATTAAATTCATTTACTTTCATTAGAACAATACAAAGCAGTATGTCTTACTGGAATAAACACATATTTAAGTTTTCTGAGCTACTAAAACGGTTCAAATTCAAGTCATCTCATCGTGGTTTCCTTCACTCCAGTGAAAGACATGAAATGTCACTTCCATCCTTTCCTTTCCTCGTCTTCATTCAGGTGCTCTCTCTGACCAGTACGTACTTGATCAGGCGCATGGAGCCCTTCTTCCCCCTCCACGATGTACGGTAGCGACCCATCCTTCTTCTCTGACCCCTCCAGGTCGCCACCAGCAGAACGGAGCAGCAGCAGCTCAGCAGGACCGTGACACAGATGGCCACTGCCACCAGTATGGTGTGGGCAGCTACGTGCCACCCAGGGCCCAGTTCTGTCACGGTGTCCCCCGTACTGACTCCCTGACCTCCACTGGACTCGGTCTGGTTCCTGTTGGGGCTGGCCTCTGTGCTGGTGGCAGGCTGCGTGCTGGTTTCTGTGGACGGACTGTTGGACGTCTCTTGAGGGATGGAGGTTTGATGAGTAGAGATGAACTTGACGGGTGTGGGAGTAGAAAGGGTAGGAGTCATCTGTGTGTTGTGTTGACCAACAGAGGTATCGGTGGTGGAGGATGAAGGCGTAGAAGCAGGTGAAGCTGTTTGTACGTCAGCCTCTGAGTTTGGTGGTGGACTTTGGGAGGAAGTAGCAGCTGAAGTTAAAGAAGCTGATGTGGGCTGACAGGTGCTCTGCTGCTCCGTGCTGCTGGTCGCATCGCCGGCTGGAGTCGAAGGTCTAACCGGGCGCGCCGAGGGGAGCGGGGGCTTGTTGGGTGGAGGCGGATGGATGAACTGCCTCTTATCCGAGGGCAGCGGATCTGAGGCGTTCACTCGGCCGTAGTGGTGGGGCAACACACGTACGTTAGACGTGAAGTATTTTCCAAATACCAACAGATCAGGATCCACACCTAGGAAGAGAAACACATCTGTCTCACTGGGTGTTTGCATCAGTCGGTCAGAGGGAAATAAAAACTGGCTGTGCTGCAGATCAGAAAGTCAAGCACACACACACAGGTCTGTGGAATTTCATTCAAATAAAAACAAGATGTTTGTAAAACCTGGATGATAAAAAGTACAGGAAACGTGTAATGTTTTATGAGAAAAGAGGGAAATTTCACAAAAGTTAACTGGAATTAGTGGTTTTAAAAAGCTGATCTACACAACAGTACTTCTAGAAGTACAAATATACTCAAAACACTTCCTGGTCTCACAACAGTAAATGGCATTGTGTTATAAAGACAATATCTGCTATTTTTATTACTAATTTGGTGCAATAATAATAATGTCATGTTATGATAAACATTCACTTTTCTTAGAATGTTTTTAGGGTTTTTAAACTATTTTGACACATTTTAAATGGTTAACCTGCCAAAGGTGAGTCTGCTGATGGACAGGAAGGATCTTCTAGTGGTCTGTGATGGTCAGGAAGGATCTTCTAGTGGTCTGTGATGGACAGAAGGACCTTCTAGTGGTCTGTGATGGACAGGAAGGATCTAGTGATCTGTGATGGACAGGAAGTGCCTTCTAGTGGTCTGTGATGGACAGGAAAGACCTTCTAGTGGTCTGTGATGGACAGGAAGGATCTAGTGGTCTGTGATGGACAGGAAGGATCTAGTGGTCTGTGATGGACAGGAAGGATCTTCTAGTGGTCTGTGATGGACAGGAAGGACTTTCTAGTGGTCTGTGATGGACAGGAAGGATCTTCTAGTGGTCTGTGATGGACAGGAAGGA